>JARHVA010010362.1:165000-180916 GCA_037957365.1 Torreya grandis | reverse complement strand
GTGAGCTTCTCTAAACTAACTAGCTCTGTCAAGGATATCTAGATAGATATAGAGGAAAGACTAACTAGAGATAGATATATATTGTGAACTTCTCTAACTAAATAAAAAGAAGAGATATAGATCTATCAATAAGATCTAGATAGAAAATATAAGATATATATAGTGATGGGGGAGGGCCCCTGTAACTCCATCTAACTTTGTCTATATAGAGGGGGGCCAAAGATAGAGTTTTTTGACATCCCTATAAAGTTGAGTTAGTTTCCTATATAGAGAGAGGGGATAAGGGATCCCAATATATATATTTGGGGGGATATCTATCTATATGGCCCAGATAGATAGGTCTAGCTTAGATATAGACTAACTAGATATGGAAAGGAGAGCAAGATATATAAGATAATATTCATTACACTCAAGATAAGCCAGATAGACCCTATGTAAAGAAGAGGAGATACATTCAAGATAATATTTGATACACTTAGGATAAGATAAGATATGTATTTTCTATGTTCAAGAGTCTATCATATTCACTACACTCAAGATAAGATAAGATATATAAGGAGGGGAGAGGCCACCCCCAACTATATATAGTTTTTTTTGGAAACCATGCAAAGTGAAGTTGAGTTAGTTTAAATGGATTTATCTATTTAGAGGCCTATCTATATATAGGGTGGGATACAAAGAGGAGATATAGATCTAGATATATATATATATATATATATATATATATATATATATATATATATATAAGGGCCTATCTATATAGGTCACATAGATAGATATGACTAGATACATATAAATAGGAGATCTAAATAGATATATATGGGCCTATATATCTAACTTACATATATATATATATATATATATAGGGGTTCGGATTGGGTATATATGGCAACTAAATAGATAAGCTTATTTAACTATAATAAAACTCTCACTTGGGCTATATATATTAGGGTCATAGATATATATGGGGAACCTATAGAATTACCCCCACTCTCTATATCTCCCAAGCACTCTATACTCTATAAATTTCTATCAGAGAGATAGGGGACCCTCTCCCTCCTTCCCCTCCTTTCTGAATAGAGCCCTATATATCTTTGAGGGTGGGGCCTATATAAGATTAGTTACTTTATATATAGGGGTTGGTTTCATCAGTTCCTATCCTACTATATCACATACATAATATCGAAATAAGTCTATAGGGATATTGAGATAGGACATCACTTCAGTAGGCATCACCACGAGAGCTATGTAAAGTCTAGTCAGATAGTAAGACTATACATAGATATCTAAATTTTATAGATAGTGTCTTAGGCTTGTATATATCAACTAATTTGATTCAACTCTGGAAAGGATAGGCCCTAACAAGCTCCATTATATATAGTTTATAACCTATATATTTTAAAGTGTCAATATATTATATAGTTGGGGGATAAAAACCTTATCTATGAGATGGCCTATATACCTACCTTTGTTACCCCTTCCCTTCTATCTAGATGGGGCCAAAATAACACACATGTCATAGATAGAATTGAATGTCGAGGTCTATTTAGGGAAGGTTATTTATCCTCCTAATCACTAATCTATAATTAATAGATATATATATAGATATACCTCCCCCATAGAGAGTTGGGGGAGGCACTCGATCCATATACCTATCAATAGGGTAGGTCAACTATCTAGATTCTTAGTCCACCATTAGACATATGTTGTCTTGAGAGGCTGATCCTCACATGCCCCCTCTCCATTCTATCTATTTATTTATATGGCTATAGAGATAGAGAGGGGCAAGTCAATTTGTAATTTAAGATTCCCTTACCCATATATATAGACAGATAGATAGAGGGGGTCATAGCTGAGCAAAACCAATTGGGTTATGAATAGATATATAGATAGGGAGTGATGAACCACATCCCAAATCATGCATATATATAAACCAACATAGAGACTAATAATAGTGGACATTAGGTGTATATATATAGATAGATGAATTATATTTTGATTTTTCTCGGGATTTGTATGCATGATTCTTCCCTAAACCCTAGATAGGGGAGCTAGATCTACCGATAGGAAGCCTCAAACTTATAGAGTTAGATAGATAGTCATAGGTTTGTCTTGATGAGTTAACCAAAGGTAAACTAATATATATATGTTTCATGATTTTATATCCCAAGTTTTGAGTGCATATATAGATAAGCTACGAGTGAATATATGTATTTCTAGTTGGAGTTCCCATATATAATATATATTGGGAGTTAGACTAGGTAGACCTAGATTAGATAAGGGGGTCATACCCATAATAGATATAGGGTATAGCTGAGCTAATCGAGCACCATCCCATATAGAGAATGGGTAGCCCCCCATAGTCTATAGTTACATATAGATAGATAGGGGCCAACATAGTATATACTTATATATAGATAGGGGCCCCCATAATCTATAAATAGAGGTCTATATTCTATAAGGAGATTTTATATTCTATATGGTCTAGTCTATATTTACTATGATAGATAGAGATAGAGGGGTTGGTATAGTATATATTCACTATAATAGATAGAGATAGTCCTCACCCATATAGTTATATAAGGATATATGTAGTGGGGTTGGATAGTCTATAGATAGAGATAGAGTATATGTTATAGATGGGGAGTCTATATTTAGATATAGTGTGGGGGGCACATTATCTATTTTTTTGGCACCCACATGGTCTATATTATTTTGGCATCCCATAGATAGCCATATAGAGTTGAGTTTAATGGGGACCCCAAGCCATATAAGTTGAGTTTAATGGGGATTATAGATTATAGATTTATTATGGCATGCTTGACCATTCCTTACTAGATTCTATATATATATATATATATATATATATAGATGTGGGGTTTGCACTTTCACACACACACACACACACACACACACACACACACACACACACACACACACACACACACACACACACACACACACACACACACACACACACACACACACACACACACACACATCCAATCCCCATAGTATATAGATAGAGATATAGTCTATATCCTATATGGGAACCTATTTTTATTTTATATGTGTGGTGGGTGAGGGGGGAAACATATAGATATATAGGTTATATGGGATTAATATCCATATAGAATGGACTATGGGGGAACTTGAGCAACTGACTCAAGATTAATACAATCTTCTCTTCATATTAGGACTTGATTTATAAGATTATAGATGTGATATGAATCTTCTCTCTCTTGATCTAGAGTCCCACTCCCAAAATATATATTATTTATACATGATATATAGGATTATAGATGTTATACACCATATATATAGAGAGGCTGGCTTGAAAGATAGTAATATAATTGGGTGGGGACCCCTACATATATGGGGTAAATGAACCACTCAGCCAACTAGAGAATAAATCATTAATGGTAAAGGGATCTAATCTCTAATTGGTATGTTGGATATATAATTGCTATGCTAGTTGGTTAATTTAGTTGAAGAATGACCCAATCAACATTCTATTTATATGGATAGGGGTATATGAGGAGAAGATAATGGCCTAATTAACCACCTCTATGTAGACATGTGGGTTCACAGCCATATAAATAAAAGAATGGTTCAATCAGTCACTATATCAATCAAAATATTATATCAAAAAGGAATAAGGAGAATATTGTGTCACCCTATGTATCTATCCAATCCCCACTCATAATCTCTCTCTCTCTCTCTCTATATATATATATATATATATATATATATGGAATTTAGATATATAGCCCTTCTATATAGATATAGAGGTTCATAAAAAGAATGGTTCACATAATGGATATCAAAAATATGATTGAATTGGCTCTATATCCATATCCCATATAGATAGATAGGCTCGACCAATATATAGAGCCCCTCTCCCCTCTCTCTATATAGGAAACTAACTCCCATATATATATAGAAAACCTCCCTTATATATAGGGGTTTTCAAAAAAAAATATACAGTTTAGGGTGTCACCCCTCTCTATATAGATTGATATAGGTAGAGTTTAATTTATATAGAGGGGGAATGGGGGAGGGACCCAAGATAGAGTTTTTTTGGCCCTCCATATATATCTTATCTTATCTTATCTTATCTTATCTTATATTATCTTATCTTATCTTACCTTATCTTATCTTGAGCATAGATAATATTATCTTATGTTATATATTTGGCTATCTAGCCCAATCAAATTCCTAGTATAGGGGTTCAATTTTGCTCCTATTCAAATTGTGGTTATTGAAGAGAAAATAATGGTTCATTTAGTCATTCAAACTTATTATAAGATGGCCACTACACTTACTATAGGATGTATATTAGATGATATTGGCTAATATTAGTATTACATTCTATGTCCATTCCACATTCTACCAATAGTGGTGTCACCACCTAGTCACCTATCAAGTGGGATTTGTGCTAGATTGGCTACCCTCAAATGAGATTGGTTGTTATTGATTAGAATAAAATGTTATTAATTGGGATTGGTTGCTATTGAACTGATTGATGGGTACCTATTTATTGGTACTGATCCATGAATACCATTGATTAGTTAGGATAGAGGATCCCTTCTTTAGTTGGTCAAGTGTAACCATATATCTCCATATTTACTCACATCCAATTGATGAAAGGTTCAATGCTAGATGAGTACAAATAATTGAAATATTGAGTGATATCAGTCAATCTAGAATCACTCAATCTAGGGATGGTGAAATCCTCAAATTTAGTTCTCACCTACCAATCACTTGAATTTAGGAATCCTTGGTAGAAAATCAGTTGTTAATCACTCAAATAAAACCACCACACCACCCCCATATATCTAAATCCCTATGAGTTAATGAAATCCCTTTGGGATATATATATATATAGAGAGAGAGAGAGGGAGAGAGAGAGATAAATCAAGGGAATGGGATCTAAATGAAGTAATATCATGAATTATCATTATCATTATCATTATCTACTAGATGGGATGGGATGGGATAGGATTGATTAATGGGGCACATAGAAGTCCTCGTTGACCAGGTACTAAAGAACATATTCATTTGATCCATATGAAATATGACTAGTGTTGTTCCCCATCATGTTACATAGAGTAATGCTTCACGATGGAGGTGTACACATGATCTCTACCTTTGCTCATTCAACCTAACCCCATCCTAGAATGAATATGTAGAAGGCCTCATCCCATCCTAGAATATGCCTTCTGAACTAGACCACTCCAATATGTTGGGATAGTATGATGTACATCAATTGGTGATCAATACATATTCATTCCAATTAAATTATTGTATGGTACATTTGGCTAAATGATATATTAGGGATGAACCATTCCAACCATATTTTCTCATCTTTCCCTTTCCCCTTGCCAAATAAATCTAATATATAGGGATATTCATATAGAATATATATGGAAACCTTCTCAAAGAAAAGGTACTCTTGTCCGATTCTAGATTATGTAGAAAAGAGTTTTTTGTAGACATAAAGGATGTAGGTGAAAACAAAATGGATGGGTTTGACCTTTTTTATTTCCCTCACACTAGATGTAAATGGGAAAAACCTTTTATTTTATTTTCTTTTTTACATGGGACTTCAATGAATGTACCTATGAAGTACAATGACTTTGATCAAAGCTTATATATATAAATACCATGATAGGTGTCATTGATAATAATATCCATGATTCCCTCCAAATAAATATTATTTTGATGATTTTGATGATTCTATAAACCATGTCCATATCTCTATATAGACCTTCCTACATCTATATACCTATAGTATGAAAGAAATCTTTAATGTTTCCTTCAAATGTGGTGCCCATCCTAGATTATCACATAAACACCATATATAGATATACATGGAGTGAATTGAAGCTCCCTAATTCACACTTATTGATATTTATATTCCCATCCCTACCCTCACACTATATATTTTATGACATGACATATATTAACTATGAGAGATATAGATAGACTTCGCTACACTCATCCCCATGGTCTCTATTAACTATAATAGAGAGAGATAGAGTTTGATACACTTAACCCCATAGTCTTTATTTTATAGACCCTATGGTCTCTATTTTTTTGACCCATACCCTAACTTCAATAAAGTGAAATGGAAAGGGAAAACTAGTTATATAGCATATGACCTCTCCTTCTTCCAATACAATAGAATTTCCTTCCATCAAGTGATATTATTTTTGATAAATTGAATCATAATATCCATTGAACCTATCAATTGGTAATTGCCTCATATCCCCCCTTCAATTGAGTGCAACTAGTTCAATTCTAGTTGTCCCATCCATGGAATAACAATGTTGATCCCTAATCAACTTATTGGTATGCATGATCCCATTTCCTTTCAGTCAAGAATGGATCCATTTAGCCCTATCCTATCCTATCCTATCCTATCCTATCCTATCCTTTCATATCATATCCCAACATATCTTATCTTATCCTATCTATATATAGGGTACGGTGGTTGGATTTCCATCTAGTTTTATCTCATGACACAACCCCTATATATATGGGTGAATATATTTTTATCCCATCATCATGGTTGAGGGGCCATCAACCTATATACCTATCTAGGGACCCTATCTATATATAAGATGAATGATCCTCTTGATCAACCACTTAACCAATTACCTAACCACTAAATGAGAAGCTTTTAATGAGAAGTATAAACCAGATTAAATTAGTGTTATATGTAGCATGAGTCTACTAGGATGATGATATATCATCATACATACCTAATATAATCTGAATACAATAGTTGAGGTCCTTATTTATATAATCAATATTGGAATGAAATTAAAAGAATTACCCCTCATATATAGATAGGGTTTTGAGTTCCCATAGATATATATTCTATTTTGTTCATCTCCATAAGTAGGTCCACATATCAGGAAGAGAAAGATATTCTATGGGGTGGGGGTGTGAGTGTATAGTCACATATCTAGATATACAACTATTTTTATGACACCCCATCATATCTAGATATACAACTATTTTTATGACACCCCATAATATCTATTTATAGGGTGAGCATAGTGAATGCCCCTTTATATCTAAACTCTAAACTCCCAATCCCATATATAGAATATAAAATCTATATCTATCTATATACTTTTGGGGGAGGATAAATATAAAAGGGGTTGGGGGTTAGGCTCTCTCTATATGGGGAAACCCCGTATCTATATATGGATAAAATGATGAAGGGCCTTTAGACTAGACAATGGTTAAGGCACTTGATTGATAAAGCCTATATATAGATTCTAGATATGGTGACAAAGATCTTTATAGTTATAGTTATGCATGGTCGAGAGCCATATAGAGAGTGAAAATAGGGGCCATCTCCCCCAAATAGATAGGGATCCTCATTCTCCCATATAGAGGGATACCCTCCCACCCCATTACATATATAGATTAGAGATGGGTCAAAGTTATCTATATAGGGTTAGTTCCCCCTCTACCAATGCTAATTTAAATGACAATGTTTAGATGGGATAGGGATATGGATATATAAGAGCCCAACTAGATAGTGGAGTCAGGGGAGTCCCTTGATCTATCACCATCTATTTGTATAAAATGAGTGGATCCAAATAGATATATAGGGTCACACACAAAAAAACTATATATATATATATATATATAGGGTAGATACTATCAACTATATTCTATATCTATCTATATATAGCCTAGTCACCCCCTTTAAATTCTAAGGCCCCTATGCCCTATGCCCTAGACCCTAGCCCATATCCTTAGACAGATAGATATATATGTAAGGGTAAGCCTATATATCTATTTGGGGAAGGGAATGACATAAACCCTATTAATTTAGTATATAAAGTATGGATCTCTAACTAGTTTCTTATCTATATATGAGAAACCAGTAGAGTGGATATTATCTTTCTCACTAATTCTGAAGATGGAGCCAAATATAAAGATAGGCCCCATGTCCCACTCCCCCTCCTCTTGATAGCTAGATAGCCTATATACCTATCCCACCATTCTAATCCCACTCGTATTTTGGATTCATTAGTGGGATTATAGATTATATGTGTGATACAATAGGTTTAGATGGTTCTCCAAAACCCTATCAACTAGAGGCTAGATAGATATATAAAAATCCCCATAGAGTTGGATAGGCTATACCCCTTCTTAAAACTAGTAGATTATCCTATCCCCATAGCATAGATAGGGTCATCCATCATTGGGTTTTGACATATATAGATATGGTAGATTATGAGGTCCTAATCAATCTATGGCCCATCCACCATCCATATAGAATAGAATCAGGTAGCCACCCCCTCTCTATACTATTCACCCCTAATGGATAATCTCTTTACCAGAGGCTACCCCATAGATAGGGGACCATCCCTTGGCCTCATTTTAGTTGAGTCATCCATATATATAATCTATATATATACAGATTAGCGGCCCTATTTATATAGGGCCCCTCGACCCCCCCCATATATATATTATAGTGTGAGGGGGGTATATAGATAAGGGGACACTGAGGGCATAAATGAAACACCCTACCAGTTGAGAGCATCTAGATGGATATAGTCTCCCATAGAGTATAATGTTTAGATACTAAATCTCTCAATGGGGTGCTAATGGAACTATATACTATGGGGGGCATAGTATAGAGTTATTTATGGCACCCCATCCTTGATCTATAATTTGAGGATAATACTTGATCATTATTGGTACTCAAGCCACATATATATATAAAGAGTGCCCTCCATCTATATATAAATAGGGTATGAAGGAGACCTCATCATACTTGTACTCATTGAAGGATTAATTATCATCCCCCTCAACATCCTTGACTCTATATTGTTTTTTTGTCCCCCTATATATGGGACCTATATATCTATCTGAGTAGTTGAGCCCTCCAATATAGAGATATTTGGGCTATATATATATATGGGGCCCCCACCCTAAATATAAACTAAATATAGACTCCCCATATAGAATATAGATTCTATCTCTATCTATATTTTGTGGGGATTATAATTTGATATATAAGGCTCTTCACCTTAGAATAAATAGTCTCACGATCTAGTTGGGACTTGGCTAATCCATACTATACCTATATCTAGTTGGGTTGAATCCCCAACCCTCCCACCACTATCTAGGGGGTAGGGAATAGGTCATGGTATAGATTCAATATGATATATTTAGATATAGGGGTGGCACCACATATACAAATTAGAGAGTAGGGGGGTCTCTATCTATATGGCCCCCCAACCCACCCACCACTATTTAGGGGATAAGGGATAGGGCATGATATATATTCTCTATGATAGATAGAGATATAGGGGTGACACCCCATATATAGATTAGATAAGGGGGTACAATATCATTAAACGCATCTCAATCACTACCCTATATATATATATATATATGGGGTTGATTAAATATATAGTTTAAGGCTCCCCATATATAAATAGGACTTGATCTCAACTATATATATCTAGTTTATGTATAGAGTTTTTTTTGTCTATATAGGGTTTTTTAATCCGCAACCTAGCCTATAATAGAGGGTAGAGGGTAGAGGAAACATATATATCTATCTGGGCAACCTATATATAGGGTAAGGGCACCCTAGAGATAGATAGGGAAAACCCCCTCTCTCTATATATTGGGAGCCACTATAAATTTCAAAGTGGGGTAGGGCCATATAGAGTATAGATAGTTGGGTTTCCCCTTCAACCACCCTATCTAAATAGGGTTAGATGCCTTATCTATCTATATACCCCTATCCATCTATCACTTGGCCTCTCAAAACCCTATAAATAGCTACTATATAGATGGAAAGGGAGAGGCCAACTATAAAAATTTATTTTGGTAACCCCTCTCACTCTCAATATATATGGGGATTGAGTTCAATGGGCATGAAAAACTAACTCCCATATATATTTTAGTTTATATAGAGTGGGAGGCCATATCAAGTTTAGTTTAGTTTAGTTTAATTATATATATAGGGCTAAATAAATTCTATATCCCCCCCACCGATATATATCTAACCTAGATAGATCTATAGGGTTTGGGGAGGCCATATATATATAGGGGTGGGGGGTGGCCCAACCATATAAAGTTGGATCCCCTCTCCCCTCTCTATATATAAAAACTCACTCCCATATCTATATAGATTAACTTTATATGGTTGGGGGGTTAGGGGTGGCACCCCTCTCTATATATCTGGATTTATTTTGGCCCTCCCCCTCCCTATATATCTTATATTGAGCATAAAATTTTTTATCTTGAGCATACGCCCCTATATATCTATCTATTAAAATAGATGGCTATATTTGGCTGGTATCTCTATGTTTCCTTGGTCATCCCACTATGCATAAGAACATCGACACTTATATCTATGAATCATTATCATTGATCCACCCCATACCATATATAGATAGGTCCACACTCCCACTCCCACTCCCATTCCCACTTTATATAAACTAGACTAGACTAGACTAGACTTTATTACTTATATAATAGATAGATAGTCAACCATTCAAACCCCACCACCATAGAGACTCAACTCGACTAGACTCAAATATATATAGAGGGGGAGGGGGGCATGGTATAGAGTTTATTTTCTATTAGTTTAGATTATAGGTGTGATATGACTAAACTCATCTATCTATCTTAGTAAAGTTTGACCAATTAAGATCTCTAGATTAGGTCTTCGCTACACCCCATAGATAGATCTAGATTGAGTCCTTCCACCCCTCTATATATAGAGTTTAGCACATTAAATTAACTTCAATTTATATGGTTTCCATAAAAACTATATAAATTTGGGGTTGGCCCTCTATCTAAACTCCCATCTATAGATAGAGGATCCCATATAGATTTTAATTCAGAACCATATACCCATATACATATAGAATGGAGGGGAAAGGAGAGCTCTAGATGGTAGGTGAGCATATTATAGAGCTCACTTATAAGTGGGTGGGGTTTATTTGACCTAATATTAGGGTGGGTGGGTTTTATGTCTATCTAATATCTATGAGAATGAGAATGAGAATAATAAGAAGAACCCCATACCATATAGAGCAGACCAAACTAGACTAGACTAAACTAGACTAGACCTATCATATTACTTAGATAATATAAGTGCCAATATATCTATCACTATGGGATGGGATAGTTGACCCTTCCCATTCTAATCTGATCTAATATAATCACCAATCCTCTTTACCTTTATTTCTTTGTTGGATAGAATGAAGGGAGTGATAATCAAAAGCCCAACTATATCTAAGTGGGGCCTCCTGATCTGCCCCACTCCATCAATCTAATTAAAGGGGAGTTTTGGACATATAGATATATATCTGATCCCCTATCTATACATGTAGATAATAAATATCCTCTCTCTCTCTCTCTCTCTCTATATATATATATATATATATATATAAAGAGAGAGAGAGAGAGAAGGGTATGAGGCCTCCTGATCTAGCAAAGCAAGTGATCTAATCCTCTTGAAAAACCCCACTACACTCAATCTAGGCTTGCCATAGTGAAGGGAGAAATAAAATAGATCCCAAATCTATCTCTATCTAGAGGGGGGCTCCCAATTTTTTATGGTGGTTGGGTTTCTTAACATCATTGTATGAATGAAGGGAGTGATCCAAACCTCCCATTGCTAGATAATGACCCCAATCAATCCCATATCTATATATATCTATGGGCTCAGAGTAGAGTCTCATCCAGATTGATAAGATAAGTTATATAGACCCTATATAGAGAGGGGGGATACTCCATCTATATATTATTCACTACACATAAGTTAAGATCCCAATATAGACCATATGTATAGGGTGCTATGCTCAAGATAAGCTAGATAAACCCAACCCTATATAAATAATGGGGGATAAACTCAAGATAAGATCCCCAGATAGATATAGGGGGATATGCTCAAGATAAGATAACATATATAGAGAGAGGGCCAAATAAACTCTAACTTGGTCCCTTATAACTTTATCTAACTCTATTCTATATAGAGAGGGGGGCCTATATAGATCTAAGCCATATAGATATATAGGGCTTGAGACACAGATATATATATATATATATATATATATATATATATATATATATATATATATATATATATATATATATATATATATATATATATCTGTGTCTCAAGCCCTATATATCTATATGGCTTAGATCTATATAGGCCCCCCTCTCCATATAGAATAGAGTTAGATAAAGTTATAAGGGACCAAGTTGAGACATATATATATATATATATATATATATATATATATATGTCTCAAGCCCTATATATCTATATGTCTTAGATCTATATAGGCCCCCCTCTCTATATAGTTTTTGGGCCTCCTATATATATATAGGAGGCCCAAAAACTCTATGGGGGATGGACACCCCCAACCACATAAAGTTGAGTTGAGTTTATATAGAGAGAGGTGCCACGAGCAATTATATAGAGTGTTTTGTGGAAACTTTATATAGTTTTATTGGCAATCATATAATATAGATTTGACTTGAGTTGAGTTTAATGGGATCTCTATTAAGGGCTTTATCCCATCTATATAGTGATAGTGCATCCAATCATCAAAGATAATTAAGACATCAAAGGGGGATCACAAAGATTGAACCTGATATAATCATACCAAATAATCCATATGACACCCCTAGACTAGATATATAGGCTAGCTACACCCTCCCTTATATATCTATAGATGGGCATTTAGCCATTTATAGATATAGAAGGGAGGGGATTTCCCTAGATAGATATATAGGGTATATAGTCTCCCCCATATAGTTATAGGGTTATAAGGGCCCACCCTAGATAGATATATATGATATATAGCCACCCACCTCTATCTATAGATGAGGTTGGGATCCCCAAAACCTAGTCACTAATGAAAGGTAGTCACCTTACTTTTGACTTCAACATCCCCTACTTATATATGGGAAGAGAAAGAATAACTCCACCAATAGCTATATAGATATATATAGTTGGGCTGGCTAGTACTATAGGCCCCTCTATATCTATCTCCACCCCATCCCATATATAGATATGGGATAGAGGATATGACTCCTTTCTTGACACCTATCTTTTGGTATAGTATATATTTAGTTCACAATCCCCCAACCAAATCCCCCTCTAGATATATGGGGGAGAATCTCAAGTCTATACTAACTAGTCTATCTTAACTACTCAACCTTGTATGAAATCAAAAATTCATCATGTCTATAAATCAATGATGGCTCAAAGAAGATAAAGCATACTGACACTTCTGATTGGGAACATATTTTTTAAGTGAAAACATTATCAATATGGTGATTTTCTAGACCCAATTAGGGGATCTTTTATCACAATACACTATGCTAAAAAGGTTTTCAAATCCTCCAATCTAACACAATCATGCAATAACCTTAAGGGGGTCCTAAGTTTTGATATTTCACCTAAACTAATTAAAAGTAAAGTAAATCTAATATAGTGATCACCAAAGCTTATGGCACAAAGTGGGGATTAGAAATAATAAAACTAAACATGCATAGAAGACATATACTCACATCAATTTATATGGAATCCTAAAGCATGGAAGAGAAGCACAAATGCATATCTATCTACACTTACAAAGGATAAATAAAGTTAGGAATACTCACTTTTGAAGATAAACCCATAAATCCTCAATCTCTCCCTTGGCCAAGGTGATTCTTAAGAGGTTGTTGTGGTATGTAAGGATGACAAAGATAGGTCAGCTCTAGGCTACACAACCTATCAATACATCTGAAAGACTTATCCATAAGACAAGATCTATATCTCCAAAGAAAGCATATAACCCTAAGCTTTACTTATCAAGTATAATGGTCAATAAATAGATGTTCATTTGTTCTTACTTCTTATTTCACTTCTTATTAATAAATGATGGAAATGAACTTGTATCTATAGGCATATTTGACCCTTAACCCTTCCAACAATCTTAGTCAATAGGTTCAACCTATTTGATCTAGCACAATTTTGGATAATAATTCACTAGGTCATGAGCTATGTTAGCCAAAGGTCAACTAGCTCCTAAGTAAAAAGTACCCCAAAACCATACAGAGTCAACCCAGTCAACCTTGCATAATCGACTAAAAAAATGGGATTCAGGTGAGGAAAAGGAGGACAAAATATAGAAAATTCTTGGAATGGGTAAAATAGATAAGAACAAGCTTAGGATTAATGTTTTTAGGAGACAACTATGTAGATAATAAGTGGTAAAATGGACAATAATCCTATGAAGCACTAATGGTTTACCCACCCCTTTCCTAGCGCATCCCTTAAGGCATGCACTTAGATATATTGAGATTTGATGGGTCCCTATAAGATAAAAAGTTTTATTAAGTGATAAAAGTTTTAAAATATTATGTGTATACATATACCCTACTTGAAGCTCATCACATGTCATGTGATTGCAACACAGGATGGTGATTCAAGAAATAGAGCATGATAACACATAACACTGATTCTAAGTAAAGTATAATAAGTAGTAAATAAGATAAATGAAAGGATATAATTTAAAAAAACATGCCTTTACTTAGCTTAGTGTTGTAGATAAATAAGTAGACTATAAGAGAAGTGAAGGTGTCTAATATAAATAAAACTAGGTGAACTTGTAGAATTTAGTGCAAAAAATATTTAAAAATCAATTTTTTTGGAAGATAGGTAGTGAAAATTATTCTCTACACCATCACAATTATAGAACATTTTAAGGTTCAAAAATTGGATGAGTAAAAACAAATATAGAGGCAAAACAAGGAATCTGCTAGAAAATAATTGAAAGATTTAGATTTTGAAAAGTGATTTTAAATAGGGTGAAATGAAAGTCATTTGTTATTTTTGACTTGTGAAGGAGAGGAAAAGAAATTTAAGAGACCAAATGAGCTAGGATGGTGAGGAGATGACATACTAGGTGAGAGTGATCCTCAAAGGTGAAAGCGGGTGCACTACAGGTAGGCAACTGAAAATCTTAAGCCAATTTTTGAATATTCTAGTGATTTAAGTGTATTTTTATAAATTTTCAATTTTAAGTATTTCTAGACATCAAAATGAAACTATGTTAGGTGATAAGGGTAAGTAAAACCAATTAGGAAAATGGGTTTTAAGGGTTGGGGGAAATAATTGCCAAAAGGCTCTTATTTTTCATAATGTAAGGGGTTGGTAGTGAAAAACAACTAGGTTGACCTAGTTGACCCAGTAAGCTAAAAAATGACAAAATCCATACTGCTAACCTAGTAGGTATGTGCTGACCCAATATATTTTGTAGACTATTAACATAGTATAGTTTTTCAACTGAACAAAAAATTCTAGTATGATAATGTAGTAATAAGGGGAGAAAAATAAGAGGGTTGACTTAGAGGATAGAGTGACACTAATAATTGTATGCCTAGGAGGCATAGCAGAGATGTGTAAGATACCTATTAGCTCATATCTATTAGTCATGTTCTTGGGATGATGGGAATGATTGGCTAACACCTTCAAGTGGGAGGTTGAGGGGGATACTATGGAGGTGGGCATCACCCTAAAAGATGTGCATGCCATCCTAGGATTTCTTATAGTAGGGACACCTATGGTCATGAGGATAGCTGATAGTGATGAGGATAGGAAAGCTTTAGCTATATGGGTTATAGGATTTGAGAGAATATACTTAGGCTAGAGGGTGAGCATGTTTGATGTGTATATGTCATAAATTTTGGACATATAGAAGGTTGTGATAGGACTTTTGATATCACAAGTGTTGTGCCATAAGTGATATGGCAAGGTATCACTCTTTGTGATAGCCTTAAGCTAGGTAATATTAGAGGAGAGGGTGTTATATGACTTGGGATCTATCATTTGGGTACATCTCATGCATGACATATATGG
>JARHVA010010362.1:137500-160000 GCA_037957365.1 Torreya grandis | reverse complement strand
AAGACAATACACCTCTCCATATTTATGTATATATTTAGGTAATACCTTTGGGGGAGCTATGGCCATGTTTGAAGACTAAGGGAAGAAGGATGCAAAGTATTAATATATTTTCATAGTTTTGGATAATGTATGGAGGAATGATTATCCATTCCATGAATATAATAGATACGCCTATGAGTAGGCTTAGTAGAAGTACTCATAGGAGGAGGTGTAACAAGAATGAAAGAAGACTGGGAAGGCTCTTCAACCCATTTTGTGGGTAACAAATACATATGAGGTAAAGGATCCAAACCATCACCAAGAGAAGATGATGGTGGGGAAATAATAGGACTAGGCTCAATAGAAGGAACAATGGGATCAAAAGTAGGGCTAGGCTCAGTGATAGTAGGAGAAAAAATAGGATCAACTATAGTGGGAACAAGAATGGGCTCTGATGTGAGCTCTACTAAGGGAGGGGTAGGGTTTACATAAGGTTAAATAATGGTCACATGCATATTAGGGATAATTAAGTTATATGGGTTAGGGAAATAAGAGGATCCTCCTGCAACAATTAAATAAAAATGCATGAAATAGAAAAATTACAAAATTGACATAAGCACTGAATAGATTATATTAATCATAGACTACTTTGAGGGGGAAACCTCCTTTGAACAATCTCAATATAAATAATTCATGGATTCCTTTAATGGACTCAATACTTACTTATATATGAATTCTAATCTAAACAACTACAACTTCCCATAAATGTGGGATAAAACAAATTGCTCAAAGGATGACTTACACATCATATGCATCCATATAAACTACTAAAATAACAAATTAAAGATAAGAGATATCATGGGTTCATAACATCCCCTCCCTCCTATAAAAATCTTTGTTCTCAAAGATTTAGATGTGGAAATTGGTGTTGAATCTGAAATATTGGTTTCCATGTTGCATCTTTTGGTTGCATTCCATGCCACTAAATTAAAGCCTATATGATGGAATGGGAGTGAAGTTAGAATGTGTGCCTATCCAAAATTACCTCAATCTCAAGAAGAATTTATCCTTCATTATCAAGTTTAGGTAAAATAGTATTCACTTTGGTGTTTGTGCCAAGAACCTTCTTTAGACAAGAGACATGAAACACAGGGTGAACTTAGGAAGAAGCTGGGAGATCCAACTTATTTGCAACTAACCCAATCTTCTGAAGAACCTTATAGGGCCCATATAACTTGGGTGATAGCTTATGATGCCCTTTGGGTTTTAGGGAGGATTTCTTATAGGGTTTTAGGTAAATAAAAACCATATCACCTACTTAAAAAGTGTACTCAGAATGGCATTGATCTGCCTATTGTTTCATTCAATTTTGTTCCATATGAAGTTTTTCCCATATGATAGTAAGGATCTAAACTCAGGTTTAGAGTATTATGTCAACAAATTAAACTAATGAACTATTAGGGTTGTATAGAAGGAACACTGGTGGTGTTTGAACATAGACTACTTCATATGGATTCATTTTTTTTAAAGTGTTATAGGAGGAGATATTGTACCACCATTTAGTCAGAGGGAGCCACTTTGCCCACTGATGTTGTTATTCATAGGTGAAGCAATGGAAGAAAGTTTCCAAGCATTTGTTAAGAATTTTAGTCTACCCATCTATTTGTGGATGATACCCAAAACTCATCTTCAACTAAGTACTGGTCTATTGAAATATTTCTATCCAAAAATGGTTAGTGAAAGTTGTATCATGATTTGAGACAATGGATGAAGGAATGCGATGAAGATAGAAAATTTGGTACAAGAAAATTTGTGCAATTGCGGAGATAGTATAGGGGTGGCTAAGGGCACAAAAATGACTATATTTGGAGAGGTGATCAACCAAAACCAAGATCACCATTGTCCCTATAGATTTAGGGAGCCCCTCAATGAAATCCAAAGAAATATCTACCCAAATCATGGTAGGGATGGGAAAGGGTTTGAGCAACCTAGGGATGAGTGTTGTTTCACCCTTGTTATGTTGGTAGGTATCAATTTTAACCACCATCTATTGAATTACCTTTTTCATTCCCTTCCAAAATAAGTTGGATCATGTCCAATAATAATTTTTGAGAAACCCTAAGTGCCCTATAGAGGGAGAAGCATAGATTTCATATAATATATACTACTATATATCTATGTTTTAGGGAACCACTAGATGACCCTTGTATCACATAAAATTACCATTCCAAGAATAATGTGGTACAACTAAGGGGTTAGTGGTGAACTATTGAATGATTTGAGATAATGAGGAGTCATTAACATACCCTTGTTGTACAGTGTCCAACCAATGTACAATAAGCATGGAAATTGTTGAAAGGGAAGATTGATCCACAAATGTGTAAGATAGATCATCAGCCACAATATTATCTTTACCCTTCTTGTAAGTTATATCATATTCATAACCCATGAGTTTTCTAACCCATTTATGTTGTGATGGGGTAGCGACCCATTATTCTAAGAAATATTTTAGACTTTGTTGATAAGTTTGTTGGGTGAATATTTTGTCGTCAACTAACTGAAGACAAAATTGTTATATCAATCAAAGCATGATGAGATAAATCTCTCCTCTCAGCAAGGGTAGGTTCCCTAAAAACTATTATAAACTAGACCTATACTAAATACTAACTGGGGGGTAGAATCACACCATCCATTTCTCTTTTTTTAGAAATGATGTTCACAAAGTAAAGGAAAACTCCTATGTAATAACTGAATCCATTTCTATTTTTTCAGAAATGATGTTCATAAAACAACAGGAAAACTTCCCAAGTAATAACTGGATCCATAAGAAACACATGAAAGCATAAAGTATTGCATTGCTTCTCTTACTAATCAAGTATGTAGGACACCATAGAATGAAGTGTAGCACAGAGTCACCACCAAAAACTACAACATAGATATGATCATAAAGGCTAAAATTAGTTCAAAGCCTTTCCAATATCCTTTGTGCTGAAATGCAAAACACACAATCTAAAGACAATTACGGTAGCACAAAGTCTCCACAATCGGCTTCAGGACATCTTCCAAATTATTTTCACTTGCTCTACTTATTTGATCAAATGGATAAGACTGTATTTAGGAAAAAGACATAAGAACAATTTCCTACATAACACAAGTTATTTCAACACAAAGTTTGAAAGGTCACTTGATTTCTCATTCACCTGATAAACAATGATTAACAAACTGAGCTCAAAGTCTCAAAAATGCCTTTCAATTTGGGTAGAGTTTTGCTTCTAATAACTAAGAGATCTCCTTCATTAAAAATGAGATATTACAATATATAACATCCAAAGAAAGACTTTGGTGCTTATTTTCACAAAATGGCCCATGCTACATTGAATGCATTGGAAAGAAGAAATTCTACGAAGAGGCCATGATAGAGGAATTTAAGTCATATTTAATATCCCTTCATAGGCATGGGTTGTTTGGTCTTTTGAGAGGTAAGGCCACTTCTCTTTATGATACTTACATGACTATCCACTCACTTTTACTCAATTGAAGAAAAATAGGCCACACCATTGAATGCTTGCACTCTCTGATATCCACTTGGTGGACTGTTCCACCCATTAAAATAACTCTTCCACTGATGATTCTATATTATCTATTTGATTCCCTCTTTATTTTCTATATTTTGTCTCTTCCTGGTGATCTGAGCTCCTGGGGTTATCTTCTCACCATTTCCTAGCTTCTTCAGCTCCTTTTTTAGTGGATCGTTGGGTTTGTCCTTAGGTCTGTGTTATTTAAAAATCAATGATTATTCAATTATCTTGAATTTGACATCCATGGGGATGTCACTGGTCACTTGAACCATTTTGAACCTTGAACCATCTTTTTAGAGTTCATTGGTTCAATGGTTCGGTGGCTCAATATTTTATGTTTTGCAAAGAGTCACCTTCACTCAGCCTTCTTATGAATTCAATTCAATATATCATTGAACTAACTATTTAAACCTTTTATTGGAACCTTCCACTTGAACCTTTTTGAACCTTTGAACTATTTTGAACCTTTGAACCATTTCTAAGTGGAGTTCAATGGTTCAATTATTCAACAGTTCATTGGTTTGGTGGCATTCATTTCAAATCATTAAACTCCACTGATGAACCATGTACAATTGAACTTTGACATTGAACCTTATCAATTATTTATTAAATGCCTTCAAGTCTTTTGAATTGTTCCTTATTAATTTTTTCTAATGAAAAAACCTTTAAAAATGACAGATTTATTTTTGCCAAAAAGACTTGGGTAATTAGAAACTTGACTGCTTAGAACATTTTTAAGAAGGAAGGAAACCATTTTTTGGCCTGCAAGACCAAAATAGTTAACATGTTGACTAAAAAAATGAGTGGCTAATTTTGGGGACAATAGTATGCTCCAATTGGGGAAATTCCATCGGTTTTACTCTAAAATAATCTAAGGGAGTAGAAACCAGAATCCAAGTGCCTTTTTTGATGCCATTGGGCCACAAAATCATGCCACCAAGAAGAGAAAGACTCCCAAGAAAATGAAATGAACAACACAAAACAAAACAAACAAAGACTATAAAAATTTACAAATGAACTTATCTGATACTTTAAGAATTGAAGTGCTTCAGATGCTGCCCATTGTGAGGTAGTGAAAATGGCATTCCATCTTGATATATCAACAAGAAACTATTTTTACCCTAGAATTGATGATTGGCAAATGAACCTCTCCACTAGGAATTAAATTTTTTGTGCATTCCTCTTGGTTCTCTCCTCTTGCTCCACAAAAAGACTTGATCTCCAATATAAAAACCATGAATCCTTGCTCTCTTGTCGAAGAGTTTCTTTACCTAATTTTGATGTGCAACAACATGGTCCACTACCATGGTTTGTTGCTATTTTTAGTCTAGTCAAGCACATGATTTGATGGTCCCCATTAAACACCTACCAATGGTTAGCATTATTAAGTGCACTTAGTCAAAAGACCAGCTCAATAGTGTACTTGTTCCCTTTGAAATATTTTTGAGGAACCATTAGGGTTATAGAGATAGCTAATGAATTTGCATGATCATTAAACTCTCTAGGCACCATATAAATACTGAAAGCATCAAAACTTTCAATATAATACCATAAAATATTGTGATAATGTCACAATCTTTCATTTTTGGTTTGATATAGATTTCTCACCTGAAAAACCACCAATTTAGCATCTCCTCGGGCATGAAGAATCTTAACACCTTTAGCATGAGCAACTTTCAATCTGAGCAGTAAAGATTCATACTCGGTGGTGTTGTTAAACTACAACTTATATGAAAAGGGGAAAATATCTCCTTGTGGAGATATCACAAAAAATCTAGCTCCAGAACTAGTAGAAGAGCAGTTGCCATCAAATTCTAGAATCCAAACATCATTAGAATATGATCTTAAATATTTCTCTTTACTAGGGAGGGAAGATCCTTTTTCACCTGAACTTTGCTCAACCAATTCTTCTAATTTTCTATCTGAATTCTTTGAATTATCACCCAATGAACTTTCATATGATGAAATAGAAACGTCTTTAGTGGAAAAAAAATAATTACCCATTCTTGAAGATTCAAACAAAATTTGAGCCTTAGGGTCTAATGTCTAAGAAATAATGTACTTTGACTCTCTCTTAGGAAGTACCTTTCTCATGATCCCTTTAATAGGTATCCTAGCTTCAAATAGGTCCATGTTTAACTCTCCACCTACATCCTTACAAAAATTACATCTGAGTAGAATGCCATAGGAAGTTGGAACATTGGCCACTAAGACTGAGATCTTAATCCTCTTATCTAGAAAGGTCACAAATTAAAATTGGGCATATTTGATTTGACCCAAAAGTGGTACTTATTTCTTTTCCATGGGGAAACATCTCCCAAAAGTTTTAGTTAAGGTAAGATCGAGACAATTTGCTACCTTGGCAGGCATAATGTTATCAGAGGATCCAGAGTCTATTATACAATTACTCAACTTATGACCATTTATCAATAGAGAAACATAGAAAGGTTCTATTTTTCTAGGGGTGACTAGAGGAGTAATGACAAGATTATTTTGGATGGATTTTTTCTTCAGTGGATCATGAGTTGCTTCAAGAGAATCTTGTCATGCAGGGATGGTTTTTTTTTTGATGCATTCAGCCAACCTATCCAACTACTCAGGATTAGCTTGTAGGTATTCAAACTCAGACATTTGGATCTTGGTCTTCTTAGCATGATCAATTATGTCAAATGACTAAAATGAACTAGAAACAGAGGAAGGAAGTCTATCCTTCTAATTTTGATTTGATATGACACTGCGTTGAGGGATAGAAGAAGAAGGGAGAGGGTTGTTTGAGGTACTTAATTTTTTTAACCATCAGGTCCTTTGATTGGAAAGACAAAAAATTTCCCCATTTAGAAATCAAGATTAATGGGTAAGGATATTTTACTCCTTTTCCCCTATCAATGCATTGAGTTGACTGATTTTGGGACCTAGTAAAAATAGCATATGCTCCATCAAACACTTGTACCTTCTTTCTAGCTTCATCTTGGTAATCCAAAAAACCAATATTGGAGATGCCAACTAATTCTTATTCTCATTATACAAATATATTAGCATCATCTTCTTGGTCCAACTCAGGTTGGAAAGAGAAATCATGTTCAACTTCATGATAACCAACTACTGAGCTAGCCAGTGCTACTTCAATGGCAAGCTTCCCCTATGTGGGAGGAAGGCGATTGGGTTGCCCTTGATTCATGGTAGTATTTATTTGATATGAATGGTTATGGAATGTTTTCCTTGGTATATATTGATAAGAAGGAGGATTAGACATTCCTTGGGCCATTTGCCTTTTTACAGCCAACAACTCATTTGCTAACTTTTGCACCATAGGGTCAGTGGGGCCTATGGAAGAATTTTCAACAGGTGAAGAAAATTTATTTCTATTAGGATCTCTTCTTATCTTACCTGCAAGGATAAGATAATATTTGACCTTGGTAGCCAAAATATGAGTTGTAGAAAGATCTATATGGCTAGCTTGCCTCAATAGAAAACTCACTTCAGGAAGTTGAGAATTGATGAAGAATCACTTAAGATTTTATGGTGTTGGTTGAGAAATTATAGGAATCCTAATCCTCAGCTTATCAAATTTAGAAATGAAGTCTCGCATAGGCTCATGAGGCTCCTTCTTCATTTGTGTAAGCTGAGCCAACAAGGCATGTGCATCTTTTGTGGGTTTGAACCTAGCCTCAAAATTGGCCTTGAGAGTGTTCCAGTCAGTTATAGTCTAAGCTTGAAGATGATAAAACCAATCTATGGCAGTGCCTTGCAATGTTTCTATGAAAAATCTTACGGCTATATCTTCATATTCAATGCCTATCACACTACAGGCTATGTAGAAAGCTGCAATATGCTCATCAAGAAGAACTTTCCCATCACCATAGAACTTGGGAAAATTATTTCTTGAACTACGAGGTAGTTCATGTAAAGGTGGGGTTAGATTTATGGGGCCAAAGGTGCTACCCCAAGGGCCTGGGGTTGCTATGATATGAATATTTAAAGGAGGGATAACAAACCTTGGTGGAGTACATATAGACAAAGCTCTAATAGTAGAGAAAGGAGAAGCTTCACCTGGTATTGGAGATTTGACGTTGGTGGGAGGGAAACTCTTGGTTTAATGAAGATGAGATTGAGGAAATAGATCAAAGATATTTTATTACACCAACTTGAATACAAGATCAACAATACCTTGAGATTTTTGGCTTTGCATATACCATGGATATGCCAGAGTGTAGAATGGAAAAGAATTGGAACTACTTCAACTTGAAGTGTGAGGCTTCAAATTGCACGTTCTTCCCTAGTAGAGTCACCAAAAAGCTGTTGGGTGAATATTTTGTCATCAACTAACTGAAGACAAAATTGTTATATCAATCATAGCATGATGAGATAAATCTCTCCTCTCAGCAAGGGGAGGCTCCCTACAAATTATTATAAACTAGACCTATACTAAATTCTAACTGAGGGGTAGAATCACACCATCCATTTCTCTTTTTTTTAAAATGATGTTCACAAAGTGAAAGAAAAATCCTATGTAATAACTGAATCCATTTCTCTTTTTTTAGAAATGATGTTCATAAAACAATAGGAAAACTTCTTGGGTAATAACTGGATCCACAAGAAACCCATGAAATCACAAAATCTTTCATTGCTTCTCTTACTGAATAAGTAAGTAGGACACCGTAGAATGAAGTGTAGCCCAAAGTCTCCACCAAAAAAGTGCAATAGAGTATATGATCATAAAGGATAAAATTAGTTCAAAGCCTTTCCAATATCGTTTATGCTAAAATTCAAAACACACAAGATAAATATAATTATGGTAGCACAAAGTCTCCATAATCAGCTTTAGGACATCTTCCAGATTATTTTCACTTGCTCTGCTTATTTGATCAAACAAATAAGACTATATTTAGGAAAAATACATAAGAAAAATTTCTTACATAACACAAGTTATTTCAACACAAAGTTTGAAAGGTCACTTGCTTTCTCATTCACCTAATAAAAGATGATTAACAATCTAACCTCAAAGTCTCAAAAATGCCTTTCAGTTTGGGCAGAGTCTTACTTCTAATAACTAAGAGATCTCCTTCATTCAAAATGAGAGATTACAATATATAGCATCCAAAGAAAGACTTTGGTGCTTGTTTTCACAAAATGGCCCATGCTGCATTGAATGCATTGGAAAGAGGGAGTTCTGTGAAGAGGCCATGCTAGAGGCATTTAAATCATATTCAATGTCCCTTTATAGGCATGGGTTGTCTAGTCTTCTGAGAGGCAAGGACACTCCTCTTTATGATACTTACATGACTGTCCACTCACCTTTACTCAATCAAAGAAAAACAAGCCACGCCATTAAATGTTTGAACTCTCTGATATCAACTTGGTGGACTGTTCCACCCAATAGAATAACTCTTTCATTGATGCTTCTGGATTATCTATTTGATTCCCTCTTTCCTTGTTATATTTTTTCTCTTCTTGGTGATCTGAGCTCTTAGGGCTATCTTTTCACCTTCGGATGCCTTCTTTAGCTCCTTTCTCAGTGGATCACTGAGTTTGTCCTTGGGTTTATGTTATTTAAAAATTAATGGTTAGTCCATTATCCTAAATTTGACATATGCGGGGATGTCACCAGTCGCTTGAACCATTTTTAACCTTGAACCATCTTTTTAGAGTTCATTGGTTTAATGGTTCAATGGTTTCATGGCTCAATATTTTATGTTTTGCAAAGAGTCACATTCGCTCAGTCTTCTTATGAATTCAATTCAATGTATCATTGAACCAACTGTTTGAACCTTTCTTTGGAACCTTCCACTCAAACCCTTTTGAACCTGTCTTGAAGTAGAGTTCAATGGTTCAATAGTTCAATGGTTGAGCGGCATTCATTTCAAATCATTGAACCCCACTGATGAACTATATACAATTGAACTCCAACATTGAACCTTACTTAGCAATTCTTTAGGAAATGCCTTCAAGTCTTTTGAATTGTTCCTTGTTCATTTTCTTGACTGAAAAACCCTTTGAAAATGAGAGATTTCTTTTTGCAAAAAAGACTTGGGTAATTAGATAACTTGACTACTCAGAACATTTTTGAGAAGAAAGGAAACCATTTTCTGTCCTGCAGGACTAGAATAGTTAACATGTTGACTACAAAAATGAGTGGCCGATTTTGGGGACAACAAAGCTTTGATGTAAAAATGATTACCCAATAAGTATGGCCACCACTTCTATATTGCATGTAAAATGACCATAACTTCCTTCTCATAAGTAGAGAACACTAAATTATTGTTAGAAAGGGATTTTCTAGTGAATGCAATGGGGTTTCCTTATTAAAGAGAACAACACCCATTCCATTGTCACAAGCATCACTCTCGATAGTGAAGGTATTGGCAGAATTTGGCATAGTTATAATAGGTTTAGTACACATGGCTTGTTTCAATACTTCAAATACAAACTTAGTAGCTTATGTCCAAGTAAAAGAATCATATTTCAACATAGCTATAGAAGGAGATGCAATCTTCCCATAATCCTTAAAAAAATTGTGATAGTATCCAGTGGGCCCCAAAAAACCATAGAGACTCTTGAGTGTCTGAGGATGCAACCAATTTGTCATAGATGCTATTTTTTTAGGATCCACCCAAATCCCTTGGGATGAAAAAATATGCCCAAGACTCTCCACTTCATCCTGGCCAAAAGTAAATTTGGACTATTTTGCATAAATACTATGGTTAGAGAGAAGTTATGGTGTGAGTTCTATATGTTGTAGATGCTCAGACCACATTTTACTATAGATGAAGATATCATCAAAGAAGACCATAATGAATTTTTGTAGGTAAGGCTAGAATATTTTATTCATTAATTATTGGAATGTTGAAGGATAATTAGTGAGGCCAAAGGTCATGACCAATAAATCATAGTCACCATCATCTATGTAAAAATTTGTCTTAGAGATATCATCCTCATGAAGTTAGATTTGGTGATATCCAGAGCACATATCTAATTTGGAAAAAAGTGAGTGCCATCAATCTCATCAATAATAGGGATCAAGAACTTATCTTTGATTGTGAGGTGATTAAGTGTATTAAAATCAATGCAAAGACACCATGACCCATCTTTTTTTTTGGACAAGGATAACTAGGGACTAATATGGGATAGTACTATGGTGAATAATGCCTTGCAGTAGTAGGTCTTGAATGAGCACCTTGATCTCAGTCTTTTGCTAAAATGGGTAGTGATAAGGCCTGATGTTGGGAGGAACACTTTTTTAAAGGATTTGAATATGGTGGTCCTCTGGTCATGAAGGTGAAAATCCCACTAGTTTGATAAAGACACATGCATACCATTACATAATGGTTTGTATGTCAGGAGTAATGGAGACTATTGATGGTTGTGTTTGAATGGAATGGAGATAAAAAATGACATTATGTGAATTATTCTTAAGAAGATTTTTAATATGATGTGAAATTATGATAATGAGAGATTTGGGTTGTAATCTTTTCAATGTGTGTTTTTTCTTATTATCTAAAAACTGCATCTAAAGTTAATCAAAATCCCATAAGATGGGTCAAGTGTGCATAACCACTAGGCTCCCAAAATAACTTCACATCTACCTAAGGGTAAGGAAAACATGTTGGAGCACAATTTATAATATCTAATAGATATATACACATTGTGACACTTCCATTTGAAAGGTACTGGTCCCCTATTGGCAATCATGACTTCAAAGTTGGAGCAAGGATGGATAAAACAATTCGATTGTTTGGTTACCCAAGGGTCAATAAAGTTATGAGTGCTAACTAAATCAATGAGTATTGTGAGAGGGAGATTATTGAAGTAACCCCTAACCTACATGGTTTATGGGGTAGTGAATTTGGCTAATACATAGAGAGAGAGATCTTTGGTTGGTCTTCTTGAGAAGTAGGTTCCAAAATTGACTAAGTTTCTTCTGGATCATCTATTATATCTTAAACATCTTCCCAATCTTTAGGTTTAGATGGATATTTCACATCTAATAGGTGGAGATTTTTATTGACACATCAATGTCCCCAGGTGAATTTATCATAAAAATTATAACATAGTCCTTTTTATCTACATGCTTTCATCTCTACTTTAGTCAAATTCTTGATAGGATTACTTCTAGGGGTTGGCATTATGGTGCTATATTTTTTAATGAAACAAAATTAGATTTTAGTCACTGTTGAGATACCATCTTATCCTATACCAACTTATCCAACCCTAAGGATTCAATCATTGTGTTGGGTAGGAACATTTTGACCTTAGATCAAATTACATCCTTTAGTCCACTAACAAATCAACTCCTAAAGAATTCATCAGATAATCCCTCTGTGTGATTGGCTAGCTTTTCAAATTTGGTTTGATATTCTCCCATTGTTCCTATTTGGTGAAGTTTAGTGATTGCTCTAGTGAAGTCATCAAAATTAGTAGGGCCAAACTATTGCAAAATGAGAGTGAAAAAATTGGTCCATATGGGTTCATCATGAGCCTTGGTATACCAATGATACCATTGAAGGGCTTCAAGTTCCAATCGAAAGGATGCAAATGGAACCTTATTTGCATCAAAAGTATTATGAAAAATAGAATATTGTTCTACCTGATAGATCCATCTAGTTGGATTTATACCATTGAATTGATGAAAATTAAGTTTCAGGTCATGATAATTTTTGGAAGTAGAAAATGTAGTGTTTGAAGAAGACTTTAGATGTCATTTGTTGTTCATGGTGGTATGTTGAAGACTGAGGTCAAGAATTTTTTCATCAAGATCTTTGATTTGGGACTTGAGGGTGGAAATTTCATCCTCCATGTTTTTAAATCCTATTTGGGTTACAACCATGACCTGAATAATAGATTGTTTTTGAAATGGATAGGAAAACTAGAGTTAAGACATGTTTAGTAAGGAAGGTTTTGAATCTAGTTGAAAATAGAATGGGTAAAGGAGATTTTAATAATTTTTTTGCATAGTGGAAGTATGATTGATGAATGTAAGGGAAATTTTAAGAGTGACAAGAAAAAACTATAAATTTGGTCAAAGGGATATAAAGGAGTATAAAGAGACAATGAACACAATGGAAAATTTGAGGCCAATAGACAAAAATAGAAGTTATGGCAAAACCCAAAAAAAGGGAAAATTGCAATTTATGGGAATTATGAGTGGAATTGGGATATGGGACCTCAAGGAATAAAATGTAGGGAATGAAATTTATGGTGTCTAAATAAATTTTGATTATGAATAGGGATCCAGTTGGAAATATATTGAAAAAAAACAAAAAAAAGTACTTTCTAATTTTTTGTCTAGTGATAAGTCCTCTGGAAGTCTACTAAGACTCTAAAAATAGTTTTTAGATTATATATTATATCAAATATCTACCTAAAATTCCTCTGATAGTCTATGGATACACTGTTAATTGATTATATTGAGTCTACTAGAAATATTCAAAAATTGAAAATAGCCCTAAGTTTTAGTGGCTGCCTAAAGGTTTTAAAAATTTCACTCTGGCCACTAATGTCATCTAAGTGAGTATCACTCTCCAAAAAGATTCTAGCCATGGATTTATCTCTTTTCGATAGCTCTTCATTTTCCTCATAGATGAGAACTACTCAATTAGGATGGGGTCATTGCCTATTTCATTGGTAGGTCCTCTGAATGGGCTAACTACTTTGGGGTTCCTGTGGTACTCCTCACAATGAGTTTTAGGGATTTCACCCAATCACTTCCCACAATTATGTAGTTAGATTTTTACCCTAATTTGAAATAGATTATTGTGTTACAGGAAAATACTAAAATAAATTATGTAGTATAACAGAGTTATTTCTAAAAAAGTATTATGTAGAAAAATAGAGTGAAGACTTTCTAGAAAAAATGGGCCCTGGAAAACGTTTTGATACTAGATGAGAGGATCCTCCTACAATAATTCAATAAAAATACATGAAATAATATAATTACAAAAGGAACATAAGAACTAAATAGATTATATTTATCTCAAACCACTTCGAGGGGGTAACCTCCTTTGAGTAAGCTCAATATAAATAATTCATGGATGCCTTCAATGGCCTTAACACTTAATTATATATGAATTATAATCTAAGAAACTAATACTTCCCATGAATGTGGGATAAAAAAAAATACTCATAGGATGACTTAAAAATCATATGCATCCATAGTAACTACTAAACTAACAAAGTAAAGAGAAGAGATATCATGGGTTCATAACAGGTACCTAGCAAAGTGGTAAGGACTAGTTATAGCATGATATATGAGCATAATTCTATGAGATTCCTTGGAAATTAGAGGTGTAAGCACCATCTCTAATCTATGATAAATAGGAAAATTACTAAAATTAGGAAATATAAATGGTGGAACATAGGAAGAATCACTAAAAGACTGAAACTAAGAAGAATAATAATGGATAATCTTATCATCATGGGATTGAACAAGACTACCTAAGAACAGATCATCTAAGGTGTAACCATCATCATACTCAATTTTGTGAAGATCAATGACACAACTATGAATGACCTTATCATCCGATCAAGTGTGATGAATAGAATGTTGAGTCTTAGTCAAGATAACTAGAATATCATCACAAGGAGGTTTATGATAATGAGGTTGCAAAGAAGCTAAGAGATTAGGTGAGGTGAGAGATCATAAGTTTTAATATTTAGGATAATCTCATCAAGATCATTATCATCAAAATATAAGAGGTTATGATTAATATTCCTAATGAGTTCAAGATGACCATTCTAACCTCAAGTGGAAATAACTAGAAAATTGAATCATTGAGATTAATGAAATGAAACACTAGGAAAAGGTTCAAGAGTAGGAATCTTGAAGACACCATAATATTGTAATTTTTATAAATTCCAAGGTTTAGTGTTACCTTTAATCCTATAAATGGCTCCATTATGATGGAATTTAACACATTGGTAGGAGAAGAAGAAACTACTCTCATATGGTGAGTCGATAGCCTACCAAGTAGAATGTTATAAGAGAGGAAAGTTAAATATCATCACCTTTAAAAAAATAGTGATAGGTTGGATGGTAATGGGAAACCATAAATAACCTTAAGGAGGAATTTTAATTTGATTATATCCTTGGCATGTGTTGTATGTGGATTTGAGATTGCATTCAGAATGTCCAAAGGTTTAGATAAAATCAATAAAGACAATCTAAGTGATAGAACCCTCATTATTAAATTCATGTTTGACTTGGATGTCACCTATTTTGACACCAATAAATAGAGGATGATCATCCACATGAATTATAATTTCATCAAGAATCATGGAAATGATAAGAAATTTTAAGGAAATAGAAGTGTCCATTATTTGGTCAACATGGATGGACATCTCTTCACATTATTATAATATGTTATCCTCAAATCCAAAAAAGGTTGTTTCATGTCCTACTAAGGTAGGATGAGGGATGTTCATTTTGATCAATAATTGCATAATATAGTTTCTATGATGTGGAGAGGTCCTCTTAAGCTTAATAAATGAAATTTGGGATGGGAGATTAGTAAGATCCATTATGAGATCTCACTCATCATAACCCATAAGAAGGTTGTTAAAAATAGGTACATAATGATTAATGATGTCCTCAAAATGAAGAGTTGAAGTGCATTGTAATTTGTGTTGATAAGAAGGATAAGTTTTAGAACAAGCTTTTAAATTATGTGAGAAGGTGAAGCAGTTGGTGCAGGTTAGTTTTGAGGATTGGTAGAAGTGTTAGTATAATCTTGAATATCATTAGTGTTAGAAACAAAAGATGGTAGGATGGAAAAAATAGAATGGGAAGTGTCATCTAAGGGAAGAGTTAGAAGTGGTTAATCAAATTTTATAAGTTCATCTTTCCCCAACTCATTTAAATGAGTTGGAGAAGAATCCTGGATGACATGAAATATACGAGATAATGGAGGGGTTAGATAGGTTGAGGATCAATAAAAGAAACCACTCTTCACATATCAATCATGTTAACCACATTCTCTTCAGAAGTGGGGACAATAATACTTTCAAAATTTTTGGTGGAAGAGGAAGGATTATCTTGGTTTTCTTGATTAAGTTGGTGATTAGGAATAGGGTCTTTACAGATAGCCAAATGAGCATTAGCTTGATTTAAGGCTTGAGATTCAGTATGTGATTTGTGATCCTTAAAATTAATGTCATATTATTATTGACATTTTAAAATGATAAAATCGTGATCAAAATTAGGACAAAGAAGAAAATCCATAGCTAAATTATAAATCTTCCTACATGTCTCTTGAGAATGACCCCAACTAGTGTGTAACCAACAAAACTTGTTAGGATCATATCAAGATTTCATAGGATGAATGGGATAAATTTCTTATGGTAGAGTCCTAGGTAGACATTTAAGAAATTAAGTTAAAGATAAGGGTTTGTGAATGTTGATGTTATTAGGTAAAGATAAATGAGGATTTCTATATTTTTGAGAAGGGAGATCTAATTCTAAATATTGGCTAGGAACAACATCTTGAATGGTATGAATGGTGTCATAAAAGTCTATGACATCATCATTGATAGCATTATGATTCTTATTCTTGACTAAGAAATGAGGATTTGTATAAGTTTGGGGTGGATCAAATTGATTTATAATAAAATCCTAATGTTTATCTTGGTCAATAGCCTCCTCCAAAGTATGTGGAGAGAGGGTATAATTGATATTGTAATTTGGAAAAAAGAGCATTGTTAAAGAGATGGAAAAGGTTTTCATCAACCATGTTATGTTCAAATTTTTTGCATAATGTTTTTGATATTTTAACAAAATCTTGGTTAGTTTTGTTTTCAAGTTATTTACAATTTATGAAATGGGCTAAAGTGTTTTCAAGAAGATCACTAGTTTGGAACTCTTAAACTAAAGCATTCACTAAATCTTCAAAAATAGTAATAGAATGAGTTTTAAGTTCATTGTAACAATATAAAGCATCACTAATGAAGGTTTTATCTAGGATATTAGTAGTGGCAAAGGTATTCAACTCAACCCATTATTTTTAAAGATTTCCAAATGCTTTTAGATGATGAGTCAGATCAATTGATCCATTATTAAAAATGGTAGAGGTGATACCTCCTATATTAATATTATAAATTTGAGTTATAAGAGGCTCATTTTGAATATGCTTAATGGTTTTTTTGATCAAAGGAGGTTGAGGAATGAGATTACCTTGAGAATCTTAAAGAGGATGAGGGGGAACATTTTGATTATGCATGCCCCAAGTCATTAGTTGAGGATGAGTTTGAAGATGGAGAAGGTGATTTTGCATTCTCATCATTTGATTTATAATATGAGCTTGAAAGGTATTCATTTGATTGAGTAATTGTAACAAGTGTTAGTGGGTTTGATTTTCATTGTTAATAATATTTGAAGTATTAGAGTGGGTATTAGTGGCTTGGGTGCCATTATTGGTGTTGGTAGGAGCTTGAGAGAAACTACAAGAATGTGAAGCACTAGTGGAAATTTTTTATTTTGAAGTAAAAGATGGACTAGTGAAGGGATGAGAAGAGGAAACACTAGAAACATGATTAACTTGGGTAACAAATGATGCACTCGTGGAAGGATTAAGGATAGTGGATCTTATAAGAGGCCTACTAGATGTAAAAATTTACATATTAATGTATATGCTAGGCATGGAGGTAGGAGAAGTTAAATAATAAGATGTCATAGTATGAGAAGGGGTCATAATCAAGGGAAGAGGCTGAAAATCAAAGGAAGTGGTACTCCAAATAAATTTGAGAATGTGGGAATAGGTAAATGAGTCTCTTCAACTTGACCACTAATCATGAGATGGTAAATGGTAGAGGGATACTTTCCTTGATGTTGAGGAAATTTAAAGATAAAGAAGATAATTTCATAGGTATACTCTAATTTAGACTAATCTTCTAGGGAGAAGAGAGGATTACGATATGAAGAGGAATGGTTAAGTGTTCCATAGTTCATTTTATGAGTAGAGATATAAAATTTACTCTCATCCAAGAGAGGATACCTACTCTACATATATGAGACCCTATGAGGGTTGGTAAAACTCATTATGTTTGTTGAATTCAACTCACTATTGTCTTAAAATAGAAAATTCATGATGAAGTAGAAACACTAAAATAGGTAAAAGAGAAGAGAAAACAAGGAAATAGAAAATGATACAAATTGTATAGAGTTCACTAGGTTGATCTAGTATAGGTAATAGGGCATAAAAACTATACAATATCGATTGGGACAAGCTAGCACAATAGATAGATGATAAAAAAGTGTAAAGGGGTAACTAGGTCAACCAAGCGTAGGAAATGAGGAAAATTAAATAGCCTATAATAGACTATGTTGACTATAATGATTGTACACTAAGATAAAAATAAATTTTCAAGTATTTTAAAAATCAAGAACTGAATGGAAACACACAATCGATTGGATCAATGAGATTGATCTAATTGAGGCACACAACACAATACCTTGCACCAATGCTGGCTAATTTAAGTTTTTGTAATACAACATGCAATTGAGCAAAGAGCAAGAAATCAACTTGGAAAGTAAAAGCTAACTAAGTGATCAACCTGAATGTTGTTAGATTATTAGAATATAATTTTAGATGTGATAAGAAGTTGGTTGTAATCAAGAAACTAGAAAGCAATCTAAATATTGTTTCAAGATGTATGTGTTGAAAGGGATCTGTATTAGCAATGGTACAAGCTTGGTATTGAGGCCTACCCCCTCACTTCACACACCATAGTGATAAGGGCGTTAGGTGCTTAGCCAAAATATACCATTAACCATGTGTTTATACTCATCCAAAAAACCAATTTGGCTTCCCCTTTGGTGATGAAATCTAAGTAGGTTAGCCTTGGGTAGACAATTGTTAAAATGCTTGTTTAAGATTTTGTGACTTCATCTGTGTTCATAAAATAAGAAATAGTGAAACTAAATGGTATATTGAAAACCACCTAATTAGACTATGTGAACTATTCTAAGCATGCAAGTAATAAGAAATTAAAGTGTGAGCTAATTACTAGTGTATAAGGGTTAATTACAACTTTGAAACATAGTATAGTGTCGATTAAGTCAATAGTGTATACACAAAATAAAGAATGGGGTTGACAAGTTCACACTCTAATGTGGAAAAAATATTTTTAAAAGTGAGCTAAATACATAGAGTTGACCTAGCTTTCTAGAATGAAAATAGAATATAGAACTATGATGACAAGGTTGACCTAGGTGACTGTACATGGATAGTTTTAAAGATTTCAAACTATGAAAAAGAAAGGCTATAAGGAAAGAGAAAAAGATAAAAAAGAACCTTGGTGGGTCTGAATATGTAGATAAGTGAGATTACTATGAAATAACCTTGTTAAATTTTTGAAAATCTTGCTAATAAGGTCAACTAGGTCAACCTAGCTTTATAGAATCCTATTGTTGAGTGCCTAAAATGTACAGGGTCAACTACGTTGACCTAGTAGTCTAAATATGATGCATGAAATTATATAGGCTTGACTGGGTCAACTTAGTAGTCTAGAATAGATGTCTAAAAGTTTGAAAAGTTGTACTATGTCTATTGAGCTAATCTAATAGCTTATACATAAAAAATAACCTACACAAAAATTACACAGTCATTTAAATGTGACTATGCGTTAAAACTTCACACATAAGTTAGTAATGTGTCAATACAGTTGACCCAACATCACAAATATATGAAAAATAAAATTATAAAATGATGAAATAAGTGAAACAAATCTTACAAGGGTTATATTCATGCCGAGTTCACTAGAATGTATACAGTAAAAAATGCATGTCTATAAATCAATCCTAACTTAGAGAAGATAGAGCATACCTACATTTTCAATTAGGAACACATTTTTTAAGTGGTATCATGACCAATATGGGGTATAGACTTGATTAGGGGATCATTTATCACAATACACTATGCTAAGTATGGTTCTAAATCCTCCAATCTAACACAATCATGTAATAACCCTAAGCGGGTCCTAGGTTATGATATTTCACCTAAACTAGTAATAATTAAAGTAAATCTAATCTAGTGCTCATCAAAGCTTTTGGAACAAAGTGGGGGTTAAAAACAATAAAACAAAACATACATATATTATATATAATCATATCAATTTATATGAAATCCTAATCCATGGAAAAGAAGCACAAATGCATATTTATCTACTCTTAAAAAAGTATAAATAAAGTTAGGAATGCTTACCTTTGAAGATGAACCCACCAAGCCTCAATCTATCCCTTGGCTAAGGTACTTCACAAGAGGTTATTATGGTATATAAGGATGACAAAGACAAAACATCTCTAGGTACACAAGCTATCAATACATCCAAAAGAGTTCTCCATAAGATAAGATCCATATCACCAAATAAAGTATGGAACCCTAAGCTCTGTTTCTCAAGTAGAATGGTTAATAAGTAGATGTCCATTCACTCTTAGTTCTTATTTTTCTTCTTATTAATAAATAATTGAAATGAACTTGTATTTATAGGTGGTTTGACACTTGACCCTTCCAAGCATCTCAACTGATAGGGTCAACCTAGTCAACCTAGCACAAATTTAGATAATAATTTACTAGGTCATGAGCTAGGTTAGCCAAAGTTCAACTAGCTCCTAAGTGAAAAATACCCCAAAACTATACAAGGTCAACCTCACTAACCTAGCATAGTCAAATAAAAAAATGGGATTTAGGTGAGGAAAAGGAGAATAAAATGTATCAAATGCGTGGAATAGGTACAATAAAGAAGAACAGGCATAGGGTTAATTGTTTTAGGAGATAAGTGTGTAGATAACAAGTGGAAAAAGGGACAACAATCCCATGAAGCACCAATGGTCTGCCCACCCATTTCTGATTGTATCCCTTAAGGAATTTACTAAAAGAGATTGAGATTTTATGGGTTCCTTCAAGATAAAAATTGTTAGTAAGTGATAATACTTTGATAATATTATGTGTATACAAACCTAACCCCATTTATATCTACTTTAATGGCTCATGACTTGAAACCAAAGGGAGACCCACCCTATCCCCTATCTACCACTATAGATATGGCTCACTATAGTATCATTTTAATGGATACTAACTAATAACTCACTTCATGGTTGTGGTATGGTTGACTATTTATATAGTTGAGGAGAATGGGATCAATTGATACAATAAGGGAAAGTCAGCCAATTATATAGGGGAATGATGGCCTACTATCTCATTCTCAACTACCTCTACCCTGTATATAAATAAGGGTTAGGTACTAGCTAGTTTGTTCCCTAAATCTATAGTGACATGACTAACCCCTTCCATGAGGCCAATTGACTGATCTAGTTCACACAGATTCACCCCCATCTCCACTTTATAACCCTAACACTAGAGTACTCCCCCCATATAGATAAGATATATAGGGGATCTCCCCCATATATATATAAATAGGTGAGGAATTAAAAACCAAGATAGGGCCATAAATTATATATAGATATATATAGATAGAGATAGAGTTTCATTGCCATTGGAATTGGCATTGGCATTAAGCTTAGATATTATCTATGGGGTGAGGGGCACAGTCTAGTATATAGTTTAATGGGCATAGTATAGAGATAGGGATAGAGAATTAGAATGAATATAAGTAGATAGACCAGCATAAGAGGGTAGCTATCCTATCTAGAGTCCCCTCGATTGACCCCCTATTTAGATCGATTAGATCTAGATAGAATAGCTAATAACCACCCACCCCATAAATAGGGCCTTGACCTCACCCTTAAGATAGCCAAATATACCACATATAGAGGGACGTATAGTTATAGGGGATATATAGATAGGGTATGGGTAGGGTAGATCTTGACTATAGAGAGTGAGTTCCCCATATAGAGATAGGGGCCCTTGACCCCTGCTTAGATAGATAATGGTGGGTCCCACATCCTCCATTGTATACATGATATGATCCTATAGACCTATCCACCCTCTTATATATCTATATACTATAGTGGATTTTAGATATTAAATATATTTATGGTGTGCCAAATATATATATATATATATATATTGTGAGGGCACAATATAGATTCACTATGGATTATATAGAGATAGAGGCGGGTGGCATGGTCTAGATTCACTAACTATGGATTAGGTAGAGATAGAGGGGGGTGACATGAGCCATATTCACTATGGATTAGATATAGATAGAGGTGGGTGGCATGGTATAGATTCACTATGGATTTATATGGGAAATATATATATAGATATAGATTTTCATTGGTATTGGCATTGGCATCCCCATAGTATATAGTTTCATTGGCATAATTTATATTTTCTTAGCACCCCATATATAGATTTAGATTTAGATTTAGATTGAGCCCTATATATAGATATGGGCCCTATATATATATATATATATATATATCAATGAACCCCATGATTTATAGTTATCTAAACTTAATTGCATATATATATAAACCATGGATCTATCTATAGGGATTTAGATTGATTAATGCATCCCTATCTATCTGACACTCAATATACAACCCTCTCTATCGATTTGGGATATAACTTGACTACCTATCTATCTAGGATATCACTTAACTACATATCTATCTATCTATCTTTCCCCCTATAAATATTATCTATTATATATCCCAATGGGAGGAGTTCTTCTGTATTTCCTCTTTGAAGATGAGGAATGAAGTCCCAATATTAAAATGAACTATAGATCATTAAGAGTTCCCTATATATCTAGATGGGAGTCTTGAAGATGAAAAATTGAAGAGTGAAGATTGAAGATGAACCATATCTATCTATCTTAAGAATCTCATAGATTCTAATGACCAAACCCAAATTGATCATGCATAGAATCTGCTGAATGAACCTAGATTCTAGAGATCAAACCTATATTTTACCAATCAAACCAAGATTATAGTGACCCTATTAGATTATAGAAACCCTACTCAATTCTACCAATTGAAATAATCAAGACT
>JARHVA010010362.1:120000-122500 GCA_037957365.1 Torreya grandis | reverse complement strand
TTTCCCATCCCCATATAAATTTGTTCATTTATAGAGTGAGGAAGTTAAGCCATATATAGATACGAGTGAACCCCTTGATAGATAGGTATATAGGGATATATTTACACCTCTCATACATATATACAACCTTTGTCTATGTCTATTATATATTTCACATGAGTGATTATATATGTATATAGGGGCCCATAATAGATAGGATATTCACATCAAACATATGACCTATTGTGACATGAGTGATTTTCACATCAAGGAGAAAGATATATAGGGGGTTTCCATATCTATAATCTAATTTAATATATATATATATATATATATATATATATATATATATTAGGGGAAGGGGGAGCATCAACATATCTTCACCTTTGCATCTAAATCTATAGCTCATCCTATATATCTATCTCTACCCTATGTTATATATATATATATATATATTGGGGGAGGGGGGAGCATCAAAATATCTTCACATTTGCATCTAAATCTATAACTCATCCTATATATCTATCTCTACCCTATAGGCATAGGCCAACATGCCCATAGACTATATAATCTATAGTTATGCTTGGATAAACCATTGTCCTAGAAGAGAGCACCATATATATATAGATAGAGGTGGATGATTGAACTCTCAATTGAGGTTCCCCTATATAAATGGATCCATTGAGACACACATTAGACTATAGCTACACCATCAAAATACATATGATTATCCCCCCCCATGTTATATATTCACTATGATAGATAGAGATAGAGGGGGGACATCCTATAATATATAGTTTCATTGGCATGGTATATATTTTCTTGGAACTCCATAGATAAATTATAAATTAGATTTAGATATGGGATTGAGTAGAGATAGGGGGGCTAACCTGAGTCAATACATATAGACTCACATTGCCCCCCTCTTTAAATAAATTGGATATATTCTCTCTCATTATCCTATCTATCCATACATATAGGGGGATGGGTGCCAACTAACTATAGATACTCATCCTTTCCAAATAGAGAGATAGATGGATGCCCACATCCACATAGAAAACTCACTATGTATAGGGTAGGGCCTACCCTAGATATATATAGGTGAGAGAATTATAAATCCTATATATATATATATATATATATGTGTGTGTGTGTGTGTGGGTATAACTTCCCTTCATATATATCTATATGCATATTAGGCATTAATATATAGAGGGTTTTGATCAGTAGATAGTCAAGCATAAGGGGCCCTATCACCACATAATCTATCCCCATATATAAAGAGGGGGCCGAACACCATTATGAATATATAGGTGGCATTCATCTTGAGCATCATCCATCCCCATATAGAGATAGGGGCCCTCTTCTCAATCACTCAATCTATGTATATAGTTTAATTGGCCTCACCTAATGGCCTACTATATATGTCATGGGGTGAGGGCCCCTATCTAAATTTAAATATAATATTATATATAGGGTGGGGGTGCCAAGGAAACTATATATTATAGGGAACAATATATAGTTTAATTAGTTATACACATACACACATATTAGAAGGGGAGGCACTCCCCTACCCATAGATATCTATTGGAAGGGGGAGGAGGGGAAGGGTCTCCTATATATAGATATGACAATGGGAGAGGTTTTACCTTGGCCCCAACCCCATATCTAATCTATATATGAAGGTAGAGGTAGGCACCCCCTTCTATTTAGATAGGGAGATATTTAGGATGCCTGACTATATAGAGTCCCCTCATACTGAACCCTATCTATATATGGGGCATTTATGCTCCCTTTATATCCATATATGGTGATAGCCTTTACTCTATTCTTAGGGGAGGCTGAGGGGACTCTCTATAATTAGGCTCCTTATTTATCTATATATTAATAGGAGAGGGACTCATCCACTCAACCAATGGCCCCCAACCCATATATAGATAGGGGATATTAGACCTATCCCTATATAGATAATGAGGGAGGGGGAAGCTATCCCTTATCCATATATGGTATGGGGTACCCTATATATATAGGAGAGGGGAGAGGGGGGATCCTCTCCTCATATAGAGTTAAGTTAGGGGGGTTAAGCAGCCCATAGATAGGGCCCCTCAAACTCCTCAAATATAAATAGTTTGGTTGGACAAACCCCCTCCCTATCTATATATGGAGGTGGAGGAGGGAACCATAGATAGATATCTAGGGGAGCCCCATAGATAAGGGGATTTCCATATATATAAGGGAACCTATATATCTATAGGGGAGCATAAAATGCCTTACTATATCTATAAAGTTAGGGGTATATATATATATATATATATATATATATGGAGGTGGAGGTGGATACCATATATATGGGGCTCTCCATATCTATAGGGGCACTTATAATCTATAGGGGGCATAAATGCATGCCTTATCTATAGGGATAGGGGTGTCATATATATATGGAGGTGGAGGAGGGAATCATAGATAAGGGGCTCTCCATATCTATAGGGGTACCTATATATCTATAGGGGAGAATAAATGC
>JARHVA010010362.1:112500-115000 GCA_037957365.1 Torreya grandis | reverse complement strand
AATAGACCTTACCCTGTAGATATCTCTACACCCTGAAGAACCCTTGTCCTTGCCTTACCAAGTCCTTATGATTATTCAACCAGTACCCCAGTGGATCTTCTACCTGAACTTGCACACCTATAACTCTCCAAGATCATACACACTCAGCACCACTTTTGAACTAGGAGGAACACACCGTGCTCTCTTCTCTCTAAAGGAGCTAATATTTGCTCTCTTACTCTCTAACACACTTTTACAATACAGCCCATGAGTCTATTATATAGATTTCATGCATACAATAATTAGACCCTAATTACAATAATTAGATTTACAGCTTCTAGTCTAAAATTGGCTCTTAACATGCAAACACTCGATTCGTTAACTAACTATCTGTGAAACTGGCAGTTCTAAACCACACAGGCAATCGACATCAATCCCTGTCTACCTAGAGATGACCAACGCCAACTGATCCCTGACCGACATCAGTTGCTATTCCTGTCTAATCCTACTGACATTGGTTGGCCTGATCAACGCCGGTGTCTGTGACACTTCAATTACTCCTCCTATTCGCAACTTGGTGAAGATTTTAACTCCACAACCTAACAGTCTCCCACTTGGAGATAAATAGCTATACTTGTACCTATACTTGTACCTTCATCTAATTCATTTCTTGGCTTGTATCCCTCTTCAAGATCAATCTTGAAGACCAACTACCACACAACTTGTGATGCTACACCTGTCATCCAAGTAACCTGCCACATCCGAACCTGCAAACCTATGTAGTGAAGACCTTGACCTTGCGTAACATGAATCCCTACTGCTAGTCCCTCTCAGATACCTGAGAATCCACCTTCCTTGAATTAGCTCCAAACTCTCTGACAACTCCCACTGCTTGGGAGAACTCATGTCTACAACAGACCTCATGTGATTTCAAACATTGTTATAAGCTATGCTTGAACTATCCAGCCCTTGGTGTGCTTATCGATTTTGCATCCTGCATCTTAAACCTCGCCAACACCTTCTTCACATTAGCTCCCACTAGAGACAAAATCTCCATGACTCTTATGCCAAAGAATTTTGCTGCTCTAAATTCTTCATGACATACCTCTGAACTAACTTTACCTTTAGCTCAAAAAACTCCCTGCATGTGTAACCCTAAAAAAAGCAACCGCACCACATATAGTAACAAGATATTGTCATGACTCATCATCTACATGGTAAAGAAAAACACAATGGCTACACTGACATTGATTGAAGCCCTGCTTTGTCATCCACCTGTCAAAACATGTACCACTATCCTGCAGCTTCCTCAAGACCATATACCTTGGCCTTTCATCTCACGTATCCATCCACTCTCTTCTTTAGCTTAGGAATCCATCCGTCTTTTAGTGCTTTCTTGCAGCTGATAACTCCACCAAAAAACTCTTGTTTGGTTCTTCTCTAAGGACTCACACTCCTCATCCATGCCAAGCTCCCACTATTTCTTAGATTCTACCTGCATTGCCTCTTCACATCTTCTTGGTTTTCGACCATCAATAAGCAACTATTAAGAAGGTGAACAATGAATATGAGGTCCACTTACCATTTCAGTCCTCCATATGGGCATTTGAGACTCCTTGATAGCTTACTGTCTACCCAACATCCATTTTAGTGACCAATCTCAGCCATCTCCCAATCTGCACCCGAATGACATCGGTTCCTTGTAATTGACCCTGTCTGCTGACGTCAATTCTTTGACCGATGCCGATGTACCTTTTGCCAATGTCAGTTCTTATATGACTGACATCAGTTCCTGATACTCAACACCACCGACTCTACTGATCTACACATGACTAATGTTGGTGTCTGTCTGTTTGATGTTAGTTCCTCTTGATCGATACCGATACCTGTGTTCACCTGTGAGTGATGACTTTTTTACCTACGAGCTCCTTTTGGGTCAAAACCTTGTTCAAATTAACATAGCCTTGCTCAGAATAATTCAATCCCCTCAGCGGATCTTTGTCCATCATCTCCTCGATGAACACCAAGGCTTTCTAGTTCTTAAGTTTGTCAAAGATATCTGTCTTCCACTTAAGAACATGCATTCCCTTCTTACATATGTAACCAAGCCTACAAAGCCACATCTCTGCAACAAAAGGTGAATCAGTAATATAAGTAGATAGATAAAGGATACCTACTTTCTTATCACCATCTAATTCAAGTGCATCTGTTGTGAGAGTTACTATGCATATCCCATCACCCAACTTTCCTGAAGAAATTAGACTCATCTCCAAGACTGGTCCCTGCATGACCTCATTCAACACCCATGTGTTATCTGTTTGTAATTTCAGCTTCACTTCCCCTTTGCCAACCATTTGACAAGGCTCACCAACCCCTAAATAAATCTCTCCGAAGACTCCCTGGACATACTCTTGAAAAGATGCTCTATTTTGGGTTGCATGGAAAGAAGCAAAAGAATTTATAAACCAAGATTCTACTTTATCCAGAGCATCTTGTGCTACATCACTTACAACATCTGCTT
>JARHVA010010362.1:0-107500 GCA_037957365.1 Torreya grandis | reverse complement strand
AGACTACCCCTCCATATATAGGGACTTGGCCCCTCGTATATAGATGGAGAAACTTCAATCATTAGCCTGACTACCCCTCTCTATATAGGGACTTAATCCCCTATATAGATAGCGTGACTTCAATGGAATCCCCTCCATATATAGGGATTTATCCCCTCGATAGGGAAACTTCAATCACTGGCCTCCCCTCCATGTATAGGTATGACCCCTTAACTATGTGTAGGGAAACTTCAACCATTAGTTTAATTGGATCAATTTTAATCAATCATGAATCCCAACTAAACTCAAGCCTCTCTAGTGATTGATACCCATATATGGATATATGGTAGTTATTATATAAATCTAGGTATGGGTTTGATGGGCATTTCAAACTATCTCATATCCCCCCTCCTCGACTGAGTCTAGAAGATTGAGGGAAACTTTATAAAGTTGAGGCCCCCTATCTATATGTGGTGTGATAGAAAATGGACCTTGACCAATAGGGAGAGGGAATAGGGGAGAGTAGGTCAAGCAACCCAAGTGATATAGGGCATAGATATAGGTGGGAATTTATGCACCCACTCCCCTATAGAACCATAAGGGAGGCACCCATATATATCTATGAAAATCCCCTATCTAATGAATCCCCTCTATATATATTATTCCATCCCTATCTAAAAGGGGGGGTATATATATATTCACATAAATATGCATAGGGGGGAGTGTCATTGAAACTATATACATACTACAACCCCTCCCCCAAATATCTAGTAGATCTATATGGGGGATGGAAGATAGAGTTGTTTTGGACAACGATAGATTTTTTTTGGCCCAAGATAGAGTTTTTATGTCCCTCTATATAAACTAAACTAAACTATATGGGATATGGGATAGATAGGTCCTTAACTAGATAGGTATATAAGGAAAACAACCTATATATCCATTTGGGTTCACTATGCTATGCTTCAAGATATGGATAGGCGTATATAGATGGATAGGGACCCCATCTATATATACATACATACATACATATATATATATATATATATATATATATATATATATATATATATATATATATATATATATATATATATATATATTATATGGAAGACCCCCCGCTATATATTATCCCATCCCTATCCCTATCTAAACATTGATAGAGGTGGGATCCCTATATTATCATATCCATTTTGTCCCTATGTCCCTATATTTCCCATATATATATAGAGGGTGTGTTCACTATGCTATGCTTCAAGATATGGATAGGGGTATATAGATGGATAGGGGCCCCATCTATATATACATACATACAGACATACATACATATATATATACATACATATATATATACATATATATATTTACATATATATATATATACATATATATATACATATATATATATATGTATATATATGTATATATATATATGTATATATATATATATATATATATATATGTATATATATATATATGTATATATGTATATATATATATATGTATATATATATATATATGTATATATATATGTATATATATATATATATATGTATGTATATATATATATATATATCTACATATATATATATATATATACATATATATATATATATATATATATGGAAGGCCCCCCTCTATATATTATCCCATCCCTATCCCTATCTAAACATTGATAGAGGTGGGATCCCTATTGTATCATATCCATTTTGTCCCTATGTCCCTATATTTCCCATATATATATATATAGAGGGTGTGCTCACCCCTTGGCCTCCCAAGTAGAGGACTTTTCAATGTGGTGACTTCCTTGTCTTCACGATTTGTCTACAAATCTAACACATGATTTTTGACTTCATCTGGTCATGGGAATGGTGATTTTTGTCCTCTAATTTTTTTAAAACTTATTCAAAATTGGCTCACTCTAAAATATCATAGACCTTATCTCAAGTTTCAAGTGTATTCTCTTCAGTCCTATTATCTTTTTATGGATCTAATACCATTGTATGCACCTGGTTGAGATGAATCATTAATTAAAATATATTAAATCAAAACATTTCAATTTATTTTTATAATCACAATATTTTTTAGAATATTACGGGAGTTGGTTGAAGAAAACAAACTACTGTGTATACCCAACCTGTACAAAAAAAAAATAAACAAATAACTTTGGATAAATAATCCAACATATAATACAATTTAAACTTTTGTTCTCAACTATATTTAACAATTATGGAAGCATGATGATACAATTTATTTCTTGTCTCCTGAAGTACCAACCAAAAAACATTATATAACATTGCTACATTTTAAAAAATTGTTTTCAATTGTACCAAATAAATATGATAGTGTGTTGATAAATTTTTAGTGATCATCTGCATATTGTACTAGTCAATATTTAATAATTATTGTCAATATAGATCACCTTTCATCTTTTACTATATCATCTACTCATTATGTAATTTCAATATAATTTTAATATCAACCTGTAATTTTTACAATGGTATCGTCCATGATGCCACTAGTGCCTATATCATACTCATTTTTATCACCTCAGATTCTAACTAAATCAAAATTTATACTTCAACTAATTGTATTGATCCATATAATATTAGATATTCCCACTAATGTATTAAAAGATCTGACATAAATTATTTTATTTCTAATGTATTATATTGTATCATCTAGTATGATATCATACATAAAAGCTCAACTACTTATTTTAAAGATACTAATATTATCTATTATGCTAAAGCCACTTCTATGAGACAAATCCACTCATAATTTAAAAACAAAGGTAATAACCTATTTTATCTATAGTTGACTACTTATGTTTCCTCATGAATAATCCATTTCATAACCAATTCATGAAATAGAGCCTCAAGATTCACACTAATATCATAAGCTTGGCCAGTTTGAGAATAATCATCCTTACTTTATGAAATTTGTTGCTAGTGTTGATCCTAATCATGGTAAAATTTATAATATTAATTATAAAACCATATAATTTATAGGATTTAAATACAATACTTATCAAATAAAAATAACAATCAAGTTCAGTATGGATGCAAATCTAGATACATTCTTATCTCTAAAGAGCTCTACATTGAAGAGAAGGATAACTATACTTTATTTTTTGACAATTGTAGGATTAGTCATATGATAACATGCCTATTATTGACCCTATATTATTTTTCATTACATAATTAATTAGCATGATTAGAAATCCCTTCACTGAAATAAAAAATATTACTCCTCAAGTTTCCACTCTCTGTCACAAATAATTAAATAATATCCTAGATGCCAAGATTATCAAATATGTAGATTACTCTAAATGGGTCTCCAACATAGTACAAATTTGTAATAAATTATATACGGTCATTTATATTTTAATTTATTTTCATAATATTAACTTAACATGCTTTAAGGATAATTTTATTTTACCTTCCATCAATGCCATTTTTGACTCCATCACTAGATATGAGGTGTTCTCCCACATGGATGTTTTTTTGGGAACAATAAAATTCACATATACCATAAGGATAATCATAAAAATACCTATGATATTGAGTGGGGTGCATATTTTTTGTGTTTATATACCTTTAAGCCTTAAAAATATCATGCCACTTACTAATTGAAATGAGTGATCCAAGAGGATTTATGTCACTAAATCATATTACACATTACCATAATAGTATGTCCAATATTTCAAAAACATAAAAAACTATGCTAGTTCATTTATTTCAACTCTGGTCCTAATTTACCACATAGCTCCTATAGTGTCAATATTGTAGCCATCAACTCGTCAATAATGATAATTAATGATGTCACCATATTTGTTAGTTACAAAGTGGTTAATATAAAATATTTTAATGATTAAACCAACACTTCATATCATTTTATTGTATAATAATATACACTTACACTATTTTTGCATTAGCATCGCATTGATTATAACCATAAAAAAAATAAAGTTAGGGAGTTATTTGATAGCATCATATGATCTCTCAAATTATAGAGAAATTAGAATAATATAACTTTTATATTATATTTATCTATCAATTGTCATCTTTTTCTTTATTTCCTTGTTATTTACCACATTACACTTCCATGTTAATTATAATAAACTAATTCAATTCTACATATAAATAACCTAACCTAGTTTAAGTAGTTTTTCATGGAATCTCTTCTTAGGCCTAAAATTAGTGGTATCACTGCATACACACTTCATATCATTCCCAAATGGTATCATGGTGTTTTTACAATATCATCATTTTTTGCATGCCCACTCATAGAAGGTATTATTATAGGAATGTAGGTCTCAATACTCATGACCCTTCAACATACTATCCTTTATGTGCTAAAATGGGAGATAAATAATCAATGACGACGACTCTATTTATGTTTTAGAATATTATAGAGGATGATTTATAGAGTTAAGGGGAATATTTGGAATAATATCATGCATGTGAATGAGAACATATTTTAATCACTTTCTTCTACTTCTCAATCAAAAAAATCCTTCAAAAACCTATCATTCTCATTGGTCATTTGGATAAATGCCATATAAGGTACAAAACAATGTAGACATTCGTATGTTTGAAATAAAAATAGATGCAAATGATCTAGATAAGTATATTAACCTCATTTGTTCATTATATGAAATTAATCAATTTTATGACTAATAGAAAATAAATTTTACTCTTTTAAAATTTTATTTGTTAGTTAATAAATTGTGGGAAAATTACTACACTTCACATGAATAAGATTTCAATTTAGACACATTGAATGGCTTCATAAAATCACCATATCAACCTATTATCTTGTTGAAAATTATGATGAATAGTACATCAAGTTATATCATTTGTACCAAGGTAAAGAGAATTCTATGGATCAATACACAGATAATTTTCATACCCTGGTGTCTAAACTTGGGATTTAGGATTTTTTTTTTAAATTGTTTTCAACTATAGGTTAGGATTGAGACCTAATATCAAGTGAAATTTGTATTTATTGAATATATCCTCAGTTAAGAAAGACTAAAAATATTATTTCAATTTTGAATCAAAGGCTAGGCCTAGACTAAGAATATTTAAATTCTTAGACCCAAGAAAATATAAATATTCTAATCATAATTCAAAATTAGGAAATAAATAAAAATACCATCTAAATAGGAAGAAACACCCTTAAGATGACAAAACTAAGCATTCTAAGACTAAAAAGTGGTGCTTAGTTAAAATATCCAACAATAATTCCAATGAATAATGTCATGCTAGGAAAACTTTACTTACACAACTTGAGGCAACAAGTACCATCATTCCCACATTGGATAAATCTAATTAGATCATGGATTTTGAGCTTAGCACAATGGTAAGTACCATAAACATATATACTACCCATATAAAAATAGAAGAATAAATAATTTTCTATTATCAAATATGGATCAATTCCCAACCAATATAGTTCATTATTGATAACACAAGTCAAATAAACCTAATTTCTCCTAAAGTAGTTCATAGATTGAAATTTGTATTGATGCCTCACCCATAACCATACTCCATCAGATGGTTCCATGTGGTGTAAAACATCAATCCCTTTCAATATACAATTATCTGTGATGTCTCTCCATTTGAGGTATGTGATATTCTACTAGGTCAACCATATATATCATCGGCATACATTATATGAAGAAAATCCTATAAATGTTATCATAAATGTTGGTGATATAATATACCATATACCATAATTAATTCCAAATATATCACTAATTAATGCCAAATAATCTAAAAATATGGTCACATCTAGTAAAAAAATTAATCTTTTTATGGTAAGATACAAAAGCTTTAAATTCGTTAAGGCACCAACTATTACCATAGTTCCTATAGAATCAAAACTAGAAACAAAAAAATTAAATATCATGTTGTAAGGATGTGTTTTTGCTAGAAAAATAAATGCCTACACACTGTATGGCGAATCATACTATGTATTTTATCCCCATATTAGCTCTTCCTAATGTTTATTTATAATGTAGATCCTTGGAGAATGAATAAATCAAGCAACATATCCATGAAGTAGTGGAAAAATAACATATCAAGCCAAGGTCAAAGCCTTATAGTAGCCTAATTATGTTTATACCAAATAAGGATACTACATGGAGGTTGTGCATCAAATTTCAAGTAATCAACAAGATCACAGTGTAAAACCAATATCCTCTTTCAAGGATTGAAGATTTTTTAGACTAAATCTATGGTGAAAAATACTTCACTAGAATTTATCTTAATTTTGGGTATCATCATATTCCTAGTTATCCTATATAAGTATAGAATATAACCTTCAAGGCCAAATATGATTTGTTCAAATGGTTAGTCATGCCCTTTGGCTTCACCAACATAGCATCTGCATTCATGTAGATGCAGAATAATATTCTTAGGCCATTCAATTATTCATTTTTTATAGTCTATCTCGATGGCATCTTGATATTCAAAAAAAATGGGATGAACATTATCACCATATAAATCAAATGCTTGAAACTTTTTGAAAACACACGTTATATGCAAACATGGGAAAATTTTCATTTTACATGCCACATATTTAGTATCTAGGATACATTATAGACACATAATGAGTGGATGTCGACCTAGACAATAATCAAGTCATCTAATATTGTCAAAAAATAAAGAATCTCATAGATTTTTGAAACTTTTTGGGTTTTAAAAATTTTCATAGGAGATTTTTTCCTAGTTTATTTCATGTGACTTGGTTTATAAACCAAGTTACTTAATGCGACACTAAATAAATGTTTAAGTAGAGTGTATTTCAATATATAACATTTGAGGAATTGAAATGTAGACTCTATTCCACATTATTACTAAACTTACCACACCTTCAACAATTATTTGAGCTTGAGATAGATGCCTTCCGAATTTCACTTGGATCAGTCCTCATTTGACATTGTCACCTAGTTTATTAGCATAGTGAAACATTCATTTCATTGGTAAGGAACTACCTAACATATGATTGTGATATTTATGATAATATTTAGGCATGCATGCATTGAAATAACTATATCCTATAAAAGGAGACTATGGTCCATGTAGATCACAAGGATTTTTAGTTCTTTTTGATTCAGAATAAGTTGTTTCAAGAGTGACTTAAAAAAATCTTCTTATCTTCAATAGTTCCATCTAAACATCAAGCATAGGAAGTAAAGTTCCAACATAGTTACATGTTTCCTAAGAAGACTATTTACATAAAAATTTTAAGCTTAATCATTTACTAACACTTTTTATCTTATAGAAACTTATCTCATTTCAATCTTGTTTAGTGCATGCATAAAAGGATGCATTGGAAAAAAGGGGGGAAACTTATGGTGTTTCATGAGAGACATTGTTGTTTAATATCTCATGCTTACATTCACTACATTTCTCTCATACTTAATCCCCTAAAAAATTTTCCTCCTTTTAACCCCTAATTATTCTCACACCCATATTTTCTAACTATATCAGCCTAATATAATGTATTGGTTATTCATTCCCACCAATTTTCAATCAAAGTTGACATAGTTTGATGTAGTCTAAAATTGATGGTATATGCTTCATAACTAATTCAACCCTGGCTGATCTAATTAAAGGTTAAACTATTATATATTTTAACTATATTTAGGCTGGTTGATGGCATTGGATAAATATTTGGGAAGGTTTAGGATCACTTAATATTCTAAATACAATTCATCATTTTAATCCAATAAAGAGGAACATTCTTTTTCACATTGGAATTATTCAAAATTTTGCTTAAGTCTACATTTGGAGAATCCATTACTTAGATATTATCTTGGAGGAAAATTTTGTCTTACTGAGCATTGGATGCAACAGTATCAACCATTTTGGATTAGAGGTTGATTCAACCCTTATGATCACTACAAACATAATAATCTCTTGAAAAACACCATTGTCAAAGGGAGAGATTGAGGCTCGTTAGGTTTTTGTTCAAGGTAAGTATATTCTAACCTTTACTTTTTAATTTGATAGATATAATTTTCATAATTACTATATTTAATGAATGTATATCTCCTTATTTAAATCTCCTCTACATTTATACTTAGTGTGGCTATAGTTTTTTCAAAATTTCCATTTCCCACCCTAGGTAACCTAAGCCCTCATTTTCCTACAATGGTTCCTTACCCTTTTCAAGTTGTTTTTAACAATCCCCCTTATTTGTGTTACTAGATTGACAATACTATATTATATTAATTCTAATATTATAAGACCTAGTTAGGTTTATTTCATTATATTGACTTCTTAGAAGATTTATAATACTCTCTATTAATGTTTTGTCATAAGTTCCCCTGTTTATAAGTTTAGTGGATCCATTTATTCATATCCCAATACATTAACCATCAATAGGTTCTATTTGATTTACCTTATCTAATTTTGGATCTCCTAAATATCATAAGTTTCAAGTTAATCCTATCTCATTACATTCTAGTGAACCCAATGTCAAATAAATATTGTTTTTCTCTTTAAGTAAACTATATTAGTGATTGTTGATATAGTTTTATTCCTTTGTATTTTTTAGTAGACTAAATTTATGTAGATCAATATAGTCAAATTTTTGTACATTTTTAGGAAATTATATCACCTTAGGTTGATACAATTTTATTACTCTATATTTTTTCATTAGTCTACATTAATGTAGGTTGATATAGCATTAGTCTCAAATCTGAAGTATTTTCTTCAGGAAACCAACTATATCAGCTAAATTTGATTTAGTTTCATTTACCAAGTTGTCTTCTACCCTACTATATCGACCCAGTCTAATATATTTTTGGTTACTCATTTTTTCCAATCAAATTTATTAATAAAATAGATCTAGTTTTGTATTTATATATTTAGTTCTATAAAATGTTATTTTACTTAGACAAATCTATCATCCTTGTTTGATTCATTTATAAATTCATTTTATCTCTTTGTCAAATTATATCAATTGTGGTCTATATAGTTTTGTGTTTTCAGATATGTATCAAAATTTATTGGCCAATGTTGATATATTTATGTACTATGTGAAAAATTACATCAACTTTCACTAATGTAGTTTTTTTTAAAAAATTTTAAGCATAAAGAAAATTAACCTTTCTTTTCAATAATAAATCAAACATTTCATTTCAAGTTGAATGCCTATTTATTTTAATTCACTAAATGCTATAAATTTATTTTTTAATTTTATTTTCTTTATTTTTATTTACCTATAAACTATGTTCTAGCAGTTTAGAAAATAATTAACTACTATCATAAAGGGTTATGCAATTGTAAACACAAAAAATCTGCACACTATGGTTATAGATGTTGAAACAACCCTAGACAACCTCAAGACCCCTTAGGGACCCAAAACTGACCTTTAAATCATAAACCAAACCTAACTCAAGTCAATTTTGACCCACTAACTATCCCACCTCCTTAACCTTTCTACCTTGTACCTATCAATCATCAAGGGTCACCCTAACCATCGATGGACACCATGACTATCAAGGGTCACATTGACCATTGATGATCAGGTTTCACCACTTCAACACTTAACTCAAGTAAAATTGACCTTGATTTCTTATTATTAACCATTCATGTGATTATGCATGTTGAAGCTAAATTTAGAGTTGTATCTTAACCTATTGTTTTAACCTATTGATTGATCTCTCCCTCTCCTCTATATAAAGAGAGGAAGAGGTAAAAGAGGTAGAATTTGATGGGAAGAGATCAGGTAAGTATATCATTAAGAGGTGATATTATGATAGAGAACAAAGATCAAGATCAATAATCAACTTCTTGTGTAGGTATCTCTTCATCAATAATCATCTTCAGTAAGCTCTAAAATTTTTCCAAGCCATCAACTATCAAACCATGAGCTAATTATATTGTCCTTTATTTCAAGTTTAAGTTATTTAGTTTAGAAATTTGACCCATCCACCCATAACCTCTTTTCATTCATTTGAATAACTAACCCTTGAACCATATACCTTTGAACCTTACCCTCTATCTTTAAACCAATATTTGACCCAAACCCACCTTCCAAAATCATTTTTCAAGCTCACCCAATCAACCATCTTGACTTTAACCAAAATTGATAGTTATTGTCGATGGTCATCTTGACCACCAATGGTCACCCTAATCGGTGATGGTCACCTTGATCAATAACAGTTATCATAACCATTAAGGTTCACCCTGATTATTGAGGGTCACCCTAACCATTGAGGGTTACCTTGATCACCAATGGTCACTGTGTAAAACTAGACACCCAAAATTAGCAAGCAAAAACCACTTCTCAACCTCAACTAAAACCCTATTTTCTTGACCTATATCATAATACAAAAGAGAAACAACAACCTAACCATACATGAACTATATTTTGATAGTTTAGCATTTACCTTAATGTTATCTTGTTAATTTAAGCATTTATTTTGAAGAGTCTTTATTTCTTTTATCTAAGTAATTGCATTTATGTTATGGAACATCTTTTATCAGCAACTTTATTAGCATTAACTTGTCTTAAAAGATGGATTGATGGACTTCAAAGGAGTCATGTACTTATTAGATCTAGCTTTATAGGTAATCAATCCTTCTACCTAACTAATCAACCATTTATTTAATGATTTATTATCTGTAGGCCATCCTCCCAAGCCAAACAAGAGCTCTTACAATCATCTAAATCATGGAGCAAAAACTAAATCTAGTTTCTATTAAATTTACCCTTATTTTTAGCTTTACTCTTTCTTATTGAGGAAACAAAGAAAAAATTTAGTGAAAAAATAATGTTTTATTTACAATCCTTGTTTATTGTTTATAGTCATTAAGGTGTGAGGGGTTTACCCCATTAGTCATAAAATAACATAGAGATAAACAAAAACATTATCTTGCATGTGCCTCATAGTATATAATTAATGCATAGGACTCCCTTTTTATTAAACCTGAGGAATATAACTATCTACCTAATTCTGTAGTACACTAGTTAATAGTTAGTTTTGGGAATTTACTCTCGTCTTACCTTTAAAAATAGGTTTAATAGGCTATGGGAATGGTAATTCCTCCATATTTATTTTTCTAAAATACTATTCTAACATTATCTAATGCACCAACAAGTATCTATAAGAACCTAAAAATTAGTCACATCCTTTTTGTGTATACACACATTATTTTTAAAATATATCATTTATTGGTGCTTTCACTATTGTAGTAACCTATTGAGTTTCAATATATTTGAGTGCATGCCTTAAATGGTGCACTAATAAAGGGTTGGGAAAATTGATGGTGTTCTACAAGAGACATTTTTTATTATCTATAATGTTTATATCCACTATACTCCCTATAGACTTGATCCCATAATAAATCTTCTTCTTAATATCCCCTAACTAAAATAAGACCTATATTTTTTTACTATATTGGCACAAATAAATTTATTTATTTTTTATTCCCATAACATTTAAAACTAGTTTGGCCCAAGTTGACATAGTATAAAAGTTATGATACAATCTTCATAACTAAAATGACCCTAGCCGACTTAGTTCAATGTTAAATGGTAACTTTAGAACTACATTGAGGCTAGTTGATGTTTTCAACTCAAATGATATAAAAAATTAGGATAATATATCACTATAAATACAAGTCCCATTTCAATCCAATATAGAGGAACATTCATTTTTTCAATATTATTTCTCACAATTATGCTTAAGCCTACATTTTGAGAAGCCATTGCTTAGATTTTGCCTTGGAGGGAAAATCTTATCTTATGAAATATTGTATACAATAGGAATAATCCTTTTATCTTATATCTTGACTCAAGTATTTTTATCTTTACAACCACAAAAATCTCTTACTAATCACCATTAGGCAATGGGTAGATTGACGCTTGATAGGTTTATTCAAGTTAAATATTTATAACCCTAGTTCTTTTATTTAATATATATATATATATATATATATATATATTGCATAATCAATATATTGAATGTATTACTCTTTATTTAAATCTCCTCTAATCTTATACTTTTTTTGGATATAGCAATTTTATAAACTTTCCATTTCTCACTTTAGGTAATCTAGGCCCTTATTGTCCTACCATTGTTCCTTTCCTTTTTTTGTTTAATCATCCCCATTTATTTGTATTGATATCTTGATAATACTATATTAGTTTGATATTAAAATACTTAGTTATGGTTATTTCATTATATTGATTTCTTAGAGGCTTTAGAACCTTCTTCATTGATATTTTTTTATAAATGCTCCCCTAACTAAATTTATTTGATCCATTTGGTAATGACCAGTATAGCTAAGTACCAACATGATCTATTATATTTAACTTCTCCAAGTCTAGATCTATTAGATAAGATAAGTTGTAGGTTAATTATTTCTATTTACATATATTCTGGTAAACCCAACATAAACTAACCATTATTTGTTCTCCTTTAGCAAACTATATATGTGTAATTCCATATAATTTATTCTTTTTATGTTTAGTAGAATACATAAATGCATGTCAATCCAGTGTAACTTTTATATATATTTTTAAGAAAACTACATAAATGTGCAGCAATAAAATTTGAATTCTTTATGTTTTTTCAATAGGATATATTGACATAGGTCAATATAGTTTAAATTATTCATTTGTTTTTAATCATACAACTGCATCAGCCAAGCATGATTTAAATTTATTTATCTATTTTATTTTTAATTAATTTTTAAAAACTACATTGACTTAGGTCGATCCAGTCTGATTTCTATGCATTTATAGGAAACTACATCGACATATGTTGATATAGTGTTAAATTTGTGTTTTTTAGCAAACTATATTGACATAACATGATCTAGTTTTCACACTCATATATATAGTATATTCATTCAGTTAACTACATTGACCAAGGTTGATCTAGTTCTATTTTCTAGGAAACTACATCAATGTAGGTCTATAAAATGTTAATTATATGTTTTCCCAGTAGGCTACTCTGACATCGGATGATCCAATTTTCAAACTCAAATATATATAAAATTTAACCAAATAACTACATTGACCAAAGTCAATCTAGTTCTATATTCCAAGTAATTTTCTACCACTAACCCAATCTGATATATTTTTACATTAGAGTAAATTTTATTAAGCAAGTTTTACATCAATATTCACATTATGTCTAAATTAAATTTACATGGACTCCTATATTGACCCAGTCCAATAGTTAGAAATTAAATTTTTTTCTTTGTTGAACTAAATCAACCTTGGTTGATATAGTTTTATGTTTACACTTATTACTATTAAACTATATTGACTCTATCATATCTAGTTTACTCCATTAGTATTATCTAAAAAACTACATTGACTTACATTGATATAGTTTTGTGTCCTTTAATTTTCAGCATTAGTAAGTAAAATTAACTTTCCTTTATATTAATTTATTCATAAATTTACCTTGAAGTTGAATACCTATTTATTTTCATTTACTAAAATCTATGAATTTATTTTTGACATTCATTTTTGACTTTTATTTTTATGTATTTGTATTTCCCTATAAACTATGTTTTGGTAGTTTTTAATTTACTTAGCTAATTTTGTGAAGGGTTACACATTATTATTTTTACAATCCTTATTTATTATTTAAAGACATCATGGTGTGCGAGGATTGACCTAATACTCATATCCATAGTAAATATCTAAACATGGACTTTAGTTTCCACGTACCTCATAATATTTAAGAAATACTTAAGATTCTCTTTTTTAATGAACCTTAGGAACGTAGTCATTTATCTGATGTTTTAGTGCATCAATTAATAGTTAGTGCCAAGAAGTTACTCTAATCTTACCATTGAAACTAGGTTTAGTGGGATATGGTAATTGTACTTACTCCATATTTAATACTCTAAAATATGAGGCCAACACTATCCAATGGATAAGTAAGCATCTTCAAGAGCCTATAAATTAGTCACATCCTTTTAGTACATCTAATTATTCTTCATTTTGGATAAATAGTTATTAAAAATAATTAAATTTTAAGAAAAATTATTAGTAATATATTATTTATTATATATTGTATCTATACACAAGAGAAAGTGAAGTTGATATATAAATCAATCCTAGCTCAGAGAAGATAAATCAAACTAGCAATTATACTTGATAGTATATTTAAATAATGAAGTTCATGACTAATATGGATCCACTAGACCTAATTAAGGGGTATATTACCATAAAATATCACTAGAGATGGTTCCAAAGTCTCTAATCAAATAATACCACATAATAACGCTTGTTAGGTCCTATGGTTTTTAACAATGGAAATATAATCTAATCTAATGCTCATTAAAACTTGTGGCACAAATGGTGGATAATAAATATAAATAATAAACATGTAAATAAGAACTCTACTTAAGTCAATGTAAAGGTAATCCTAAGCATGGATATATAAATACATTTAAAAGTCATTACACATGTAAATCTATCTACTAACAAAATATGAGTAAGACTTAGGGATACTTACCTTGAAGATGAGCCCGATGAGTTACAATCTCTCCCATGGCCAATGGTGATTTATAAGAGGTTTTTTTGGTTCATAAGGATAACAAAGGTAGGTTAGTTCTAGTCTAAATTATTTCTCCTATGCATCCATAAGAATTTTCTCACAAGATAATATTCATCCCTAAAGAAGTATGAAACCTTAAGAAATGACTCCTCATGTATTATGGTGGATAAGCAGATAAATAAGAAAAAATGAATGATTCTCTCTCTTTGAAATGGGGTGAAAGATGTGTTTATATAACTAGATATAAACCTAAACACTTCTAGAATTTGAGTTGATAAAGTCAAACGAATTATCCTAATTGTATATAAATAGAATAGTTAGATCCTGAACTAATTTGGTTTGGGCTAACTTAGTCACCTAATGTGCTCGGTTTGGCTTAGGTAGTGCCTATTTGAGATGATGAATTGCTTATAGGAGCATGTAAGGGAGGTTTTAAATCTTAGGTAAATGTATATGAGGGAATTTTTTTGGTATTAATTTGTGGTATATGGAATAATAATATTCCAAATCACCAATGGTCTACCCACCCCTTTCCTAGTGCACCTTTTAAGGCATGCACTCAGAGAGATTGAGAATCTATGGGTTCCTACAAGAGAGAAAGCATCAGTAATTAATAAAATTTAAAAATATTGTGTTTATATATATGTCCCACTTAAATATTATCATGTTTCATGTAGTTGTAACATAGGATAGTGCTTTGAGAAAAAAACACAATAGCACATAATGTTGAGCTAAATAGATTGTAGTAGTTTAAATCATAAAATAACTCAAAGTAAATGAATGAAAAGAAATAATTAAAATAAATAAGTAATATGTGTGTCTCTTTAATTAACTTAATTTATAAGTTATTATATGTTATGTTTTTAGTTTTTATCATGGATGGCATAAAGAATTCTTTAGACAAACCCTAAGGATACAAAACTAAAGATCAAAGACAAACAAACATAGGAAATTCAAGATAAATGAAATGTGTCATAATGACGTACTCAAAAATTTGGTAAGATAAGGTGATAAATTATAATTTAGAACTGAAAATACCAAGACAAAATATTTAGAGTAAAATTAATAACCAAATAGCCAGGGCTACTAAATAATTGAAAAACTCAACAAAAAATTGTAAAATCATATAGGATGTGTAAAATTAATATGATAAATCTAACATAAATTTATAAATTATTTAAAAAATATATATTATTAAAATATGGATAGTAAAATTTAAAACAAAATTTATGAATGAGAAGTAACAATCCAAAGTCACTCAATAATGGAAAAAGTACATGAACTAAATGTTGACAATTTTTGTCACCATTCATCAAAGTTGATTATGTGCAATTTTTTAATAATAAAAAATTAATGTATTGAAGAATAAATAAGGTATAAATAACATCATAAAACATTAATCAATCCAAAACTATTCTCAATAATAGCTCATAGTTCCAAATTTTGGTAGAGGTTTCCTTTATTCCTCTGGCAAGCTAGTAAGAGCAATTTTCAAATGCTTATTTCATGAAGGAGAAGAGGATTTGGTTCAAATTTTATTATGTAGATATATGTGACCATATGAAATAAATATTAAATTCATTATTTTAAGATTACATGGGATTAAATTTATAAACAATTGTTAAGAAGGAAATGTTCTTTAAAACCCTTCTTAAACCCTAATAGCTCAGTTTAAGGAGACACAATTAAATTTTTGAGTTATTTATTGAAAATTAAAAGTTTTTTGATATATTATGAGGTATAATAAATATTAATAAACATTAATAAATCAAAAATTTAAGGAAAATAATGGATAAAGTTAAAGGTACAAGTTGTAGGATTTTAAGCAAGCAAGAGAGATAGCCAGAAAAAGAAATATTTAAGAGGTTCAAGAGATTGGTTGATACTATAAAATGGTTTAAATAATTATATGGTATATTAAATGTCATAATTAAAAAATAAATAGGTATTTATGATATATTAAACTTAAGAAAATGGCAAAATTCAAACCTATAGTCATTCAGAAATGAGATTGTGCAAACTAGGAAACACCATAAAGTGCATATTTTGAGTTTTACTAAATAAAATATATTAAAAATTGACATGGAGGTATTTTTTTATGTAATTTAATTTTTTAAATTTTTTTATGTAATTAATTTACATGAATATAGATAAAATTATAAAACACAAGTCTGTGCATGAAGGAAATCAAGGCTTCTCATTAATTTTCTCATAAATGGAGTTAAAAAAAAGTGTTTCATATTTTTCCAAGGGGAAAAAATTATTTTATAGTGTTTATAATTAATTTAAATGTATTAATAAATTATAAATAACTTAAAAACAATTAAAATATGATCATATCAAATAAAAGCATCTTTAGGTCACCATATGGGTAGTTAACAGGCACTTTTTTATGAATTTTTGTTTAAGTGTTTGGTGAAGATTTTTAAAGATTTTTGAGATTTTACAGGTCTGATACATTAATACATATACAATGAGAATATTATTAGTGTCTGGTAAGGCCTATAACTCATTTTAGACCCCCAAATCCAATCAAGGGTTTCTTGAGGCCTAAAGAGCACAAAATAGCATTTTTGGAGGTTATAAGTGGAATTTGGAGCTAAAAACTTATTTGAAGATTAATGCCAAAATGGTGATATTATAATAATATTTACACTATTTATATAATAAAATAATTAAAATTCATCAATTTTCAAGTTCTCATGGTGCATTCAACAACCTTGCTTAGTCAAACACATGTGTTCATAGCTATCTTGAGAATAAGAAAGGGTTAAGTGTATGTTATAAAAATAAAATAAAGTTTAATAGTGATTATAAATGAATAAAATATTAATTTATCTCTCTTTATATGCCTTATTTTATCTAATTTTATAAAAAATCAATTCCAACTATAAGAAGCCTTCAAGGATCCCTAGAAAGGTGGAGATCAAAACATACAAGAATGGAAAAGTTAAGTTGAAGTATTAGTCAATCCTTGAGGCCCTATTTTCATTTAACATACTCAATAAATAATAAAAATTAAATCTCTCTCCTAATACACCACCTTTAGTAACTTTGGGAAGTCAAGAAGTCAAACATGCATGGAAGATGCAAACAAGATAGTTGATGTTAAACTCCAAGATGCAAGTAAGAATTTCAAGTCAAACTCCAAGATATAATGAAGATAATTAAATTAAAACTTAAAGATTTATGAAATATAAAAATTATTTAATTTCAAGATCAAAAGGAGTTAAATTCAATATTAAAAGGATTTAACTGAACATGAACAAGATCTCTTTAAGATTGAAGACCAATAAAGCATGCATGAGACCTTTGAGTTTTAAAAGCATTCAATAATATGATCTCTCTCTCCTATGCCATTTTATAATAATATAGGTTAAATTTAATATATGATACATATAAATTTATAATTTGGTGGTTGATTTTAATGTTGAGTTATAAATTGAGTTGAAGTAGGAGTGAAGCTGAGTTAGCGTGATGACTCATCCATAGTTTAGGGTTACTTTGTTTCCTCTATCTACTTCATTTTTATATATGTAATTTAATTTGTTATAGATTAATGATATTATTATTTTTATATACATAAAATCTACCAAATATTTACTACATCACCTTTAAATCAACAAGAAGCTATTTTTCCCTCTAGTTTTAGGTTGTTCATGAAGTGTGTGTCTCATGCTCATTGATGGAACTTAGTGAATGATTATTTTTCCTATGTTTATGTATAAAATTTTAACCTTTATTAAGAAAATTAGAATTATTATAGGACATATAAATTTTATATGTCCAATTTCTACCTAATATGGAAGTGAATTCAACATGTGTTCATTCCTTTCAAGCTAGTGTGAGCATTTGTCAAGACATGTGTATGAACTACTGATACAAGAATGATTGTATGAAGATGAAGTGAATGTGTGCAAGTTATTTATATTTAAATTTCTATCAAGTATAATAATAATTTAATTTGATATTGGTGCATCACCCCAAATTTTTAGTTTTCATGTTCATTCTAGTTTGAATATTGCTCATTTTCCTAGTCAAGAAAACATGGAATTAGAGAGTTTAGAGAGAAGTGGGTGAGTGTAAAAAATGGAACCATCCCTTAATATATACACTATATACAAAATAAGGTCACAAAAACCTTGTATATTTTACATTGTATCAAAAGACATATATTGTTACTAATGTTTAGGTTACTACCCCGTTAGCTCATAAAAATCAGCATGTTGAAGCAAGCAAGGTTCATCAGATACCTCAAGTAAAAGAGTGTCCTATTGATCCAAAGATGAAAAAAATTATTTAAAAATCCTTAAAAATATTAGATAATATGAATAAATATAATATCATAGTTACCATGTGGGATTAATTAGCAATACTAGGACAAAAGGAAACCCTTATCCATGAGCTTTTAGGCTTTAGTTTGTCTACCAAACTAGTAGAGAAGGAAAGGATGGTTCTAGAAAATTCATATCATCAAGAGAATAAGAAATAAAAATAGGTATATACATGGGTAAATGTTACTAAAAATTATGTAAAACCAAGTAAGACACCTCCTTTTTATCTTTCCTTCGTTATTGACAACATACTAGTTCATAATTACATGGTTGATAATGGAGCAAGTAACACAGTAATGCCAAAATGTATTGTAGACAAATTGAGCTTTATATATGAGCCAAACATTAAGGGTGTTTTTAAAATTTATATCTCTGACCAAGATAGTGGGTATAATCAAGAATCTAAAATTAACACTTCACGCATGCCTAAATGTAATCTTTTAACAAAACGTGGTGGTGGATCTTCCTTCATACTTTTCTATGTGCTTATCACATGAATTCACTTCAAAGATATGTGGGTATAATTCATATGATTATAATTTCATAATAATGTATGGATCAAAAGTTAAAATTCATTCAGATCATATTGCTCATTTTCATCTGTAACCATACACGTATAGTATTTTTAATACTAATTATGTCATCTCGAATGAAGTAGAGAAAATAAGTGAAGCTAAAACTAACTCATCTCTTGATGACACACCTAAATTTTTTCTTGATAAATGGGATACTAATATTCATGATAATTATACCTACAAGATGATATAGGAAGGACTTAGATTTTATTATTTACATGAGGATGGTGCACAACTTCCATATTTTATATATATATATATATATATATATATATATATATATATATATATATATATATATATATATATATATATATAAAGAAGTTGGGCTAAATGATGGTGTATTGAAATTTTATTTTGATGGATCATGAAGTAAAAAATGGTATATGGGATGGTATGATGCTCATTTCACCCTCTAAACAAAATTACTTTACTACTATAATATTTTATTTTGAATGCTCCAATAATGTAGCAAAATATGAGGCCTTAGTTCATGGTTTGTAATGGGCTATAAAGATGGGAGTTAACCTCTTACATGAATTTGGATATAGTGATGGTGTGGTACATCAAATAATATTGATTAATGTATATAAAAATCCATTGCCAAAATCATAAAAATACATGGTATGGGATCTTCTTGGGGACTTTGATGCATTTGACATATAATTAGTGCCTAAAGAGTAATAGCATGCAGATAGGTTGGTTGTAATTAGAGCCCAATTTGACACTATAACTGATGTAAATAGTAATAAAACTTATCCATACATAAATATTTTGGTAAGACCCTATATTCTTGATAATAATTTAAATTGGAATGTCTTTGAGGATGATGATCAAGTTGTTCATTTCCTACAAGAAGAGGCTAAATTCTCTTCTAGAAATTAGTCAAAACTTTTGTATCAGTATAGTGATCAAATGGTTTAACTCAATTCTAAAAATTTATCCAAGGGTCGTGTCATACTTGAGAATATTTTGATTTGGGATGATGAGGTAATAAGGGATCAATATTATTTTTTTACAAAAGAAGAGCACTATGCAAGTATTGACATAGCTAATGGGAAAACTCTCAAACTTGGTAAAGTATGATCTCAAGCACAAAATTTTTTTTTTTGATTTATGTATAGAGTTTATTGATGTGTTTTTAGGGGATTACAGTGATTTGAAAATATTTTATCCTAGTTTGGCTCAACACACCATTTAACTAGTGGAAGATACAAAATTGGTGAGGAAAAGACAAAGACCAATTAACCCAAAACTGGAACCTTTGATGATAAGAGAGATTCACAAGTTAATTGAATTACATATCATATTTACCATCAATAATTCCACTTGGGTGGATAATCTTGTTCCTATGAGGAAGAATAATGCATAAATTAGATTGTGTGTGGATTTTTATGACTTGAATAAGGCCTCACTCAAGCACCATTATCCCTTGCCATCAATGGAACAAATACTATTATTCGTGTCTAATTTGGAAAGGTTTTCAATGATAAATGGTTATAGTGGATACAATCAAATACTTGTAAAGTAAGAGGATCAATTCAAAATAGCATTCATCACCAAGTGGGGCACCTTTGCATACCAAAAAATGTCATTTAGGTTATCCAATGTAGGAGAAAAATTCCAAAGAGATATGGATATGGCCTTTAAATATTTGATCAATAGGTTTTCTCTTGTGTATTTGGATGATATTACAATTTTTTTAGGGTAAATTTTAGAGATGAATATTCATTAATTCATGAATATTCCAATTTTTGGATTTTAGTTTTGATAATTTTTTAGGGTTGATATATGGGACTTAATCATTGAAATTTTAGAGATATATATTATTTTGGGGGTTATCTCAACAACCCTTTATATCATTATCTTTGATAATAGTTTAATTTTCCACACACACACACACACACACACACACACACACACACACACAAAATATACCCCTAGATCCTAATATCAAATAATAAAAAACCTCCAAATCTTGATTAACCAAATGGTAGTGCCAAACAACACTTATAAATCGCAACATCAAATGATAGTACTGAAGGAAAATGATGAATGACATTTCTAAATGACATTGCCAAATAGCAGACTGAAACTAGTGCTAAATGGACTATAAAAAACCTTCACTAGGGTTAAAGCTTAAGGGCATGGAAAATTAAAAAATTAAAGACTGTATTCCCAAGTCCTACCAGGCCAAGATAGAAAAGAATAAGGAAACCAAAATTTGAAACATTGAAATATAACCATTAAATCTACCTCACCTATTTAAGGATGTGAAAGTGACTTTCAATGGGATGTATAAACAAAATTTGGCATGTGCACCTTTAAATTAGGAACTGGTGAAGCTATAACTAGTAACCATTTAATGAATCCATTAGATAGCTTTAGAATGCATACATAACCATATGAACTATCTAAAAAATGATCCATAATAAAAAATATATGAAACCCTTTGTGACATAAAGATTGAACTATTGCAAGGAATTTAGGATTAAGATCAGTCTAATCATGAATTCCATGTAATAGTTTAATCTTTATGTCAGTAAGAGTTTTATATTTTTTAACGATTGATCATTGTTTAAATAAAACATTATCGACCATATTTTGGTGAGCCCATATGATCCAAATGGATTTTGGAATGTTGAGGGCATAATTTATAGGACCAATTGGAAGTGACCGGGCAACCTGGTAGTAGACTAGTTATACTTGTAACCCTTTCGATCTAGACATAAGTGATCAGTAGAAACATTTGATGCTAATGATAGCACAACCATTTGATTGGGTCACTTGATAGATCTATTTGATCTGGCTATTTGATAGAGCTATTTTGTCCAAAAATTTAGTAGATCCATTTGGTAGAGCCAAATGACTACACCATTGATAAATATAAGTGGATCTACCATCGATAAAATTGAGTGGATTGGTTGTGGGTAGATTTGAGTAGATCATCCCTAGGTAGAGTAGAATGACTTAGTCTTAGGTCGATCCAAATGTCTTGGCTAAAGATAGAACCAAATGACTTAGCCATAGGTAGATCCCAATGGCTTAGCCATAGGTAGATGATAGAGCCAAATGTCTTGACCACCCTTAGAGATAAACTAAGATTTATGATCTTTTATTAGATCCTACTATGTGGTGAAATGGCATCATAAAACCATTACATAGAAATAAACCTAAAAAATTTTACCTCTTATGTTTAACCTATTAACATAAAAATATGGTTGGGTTGATTGGAGGAAATTTGAGACCTATTGGTTTGCCAAGGCTATGAATCAGATTCACCTAAATGAATCTAAGGGGGTTTGGGATATAGGATTTTAAAATTTACCTTAGTTTTTTCAATTAATTTAATTGATCACATGCTTCATCTTAGAGAGGTATTTGAGATATGTATCCAATATGGGGTGTCACTTAACCCAAATAAGTGTGTGTTTTCAGTGCAAGAAGGTAAACTCCTTGGTCATTTTTATTTTAAGCATGGTTTATGTATTGATCTAGATAGAATATATTTTACTCTTGCATTGTCCTTGCCTAACCATAAGCAATAATTGTGAAGTTTATTTGGCAAGATTAACTTTATAAGAAGGTATATTTATTATTTTACAAGTTTGTCAAATCCTCTTATAACTATACTGAAGAAAAATCAAAATTTTACTTAGACTAGGGAAGGTATTTGAAGTTTTGAGGAAATCAAGAAATTCATTGCTAGTTCTCCCACTCTTATCAATCCTAAATTTTCCAATGATTTTGTGTTGTACGCATATGATAATGTTGATATAATTTTAGGAATATTGACACAAGAAAATCAAAAAGGTTTAGAGCATCCAATAACATTTTTTATCCAAGTCTTACAAGAGTATGAAATAAGGTACACATTTATTGAGAAACATGCACTTTTCATAATCAGATGCCTAAAAATGTTTAAGCACCTACTATCTAAAAACAAGATCGATTTGATGGTTTCTCATCCTAACATCAAAGAGTTCTAATTGAATAAGGAGACAAGTGAAAATACAATAGGATGGGTAAAAAGGGTCATGTAATATGACATGGAAATATAAGTAACTAGGCTAATTATAGGAAAAGTTTTGTGTGAGCACTTGGATCAAGACTTATAGGAAATCAAAGAGGTCATCTTTATTTTGAATGATTAAGATATTACAGTGAATTATGTACCTTCAACAAACTGGTTTCAAGATATGGTAAGGTACCTTCAGAGTGGTATATATCTTTAAAACTTAAGTGGTTTAAAGAGAAGGTAATTTAGGCTTCAATCTATTCCTCTTATTATTCTTGATGGTGTGTTATTAAAAAAGGATGTTAACGGCATGTTGTTAAGATTTATATATCCAAGTCAAGTTGAGAGATTACTTGAATAATTTCATGATGGACAAGGTGGATACCACTTTTAAAAAATGAAAATATCCCTCAATATCATGAGGGGTGGATATTATTAGCCAAACATATTTAGAGATTCTCATGATTGGGTAAGGAAGTGCAAGAAGTGTGCATTGTTTATAGTAAAGAAAAAGCTTGTTGCCTTACCTCTTCACCTCATTTAAGTAGGTAAACCCTTTATCCAATGGGTTTTTTAATTCATTAGTATCATCAATCCATATTATAGCATGGTCCATAACTAGATTCTTACATCCATAGATTACTTCACTAGATGGATAGAGCGGTGGCTTTAAAAGAAGTAAATGAATCTAGTGTCTTGGAATTCTATAAATATTTTATCACAAGGTTTAGTGTTCCTTATACTATAATTTAAGATAATAATATGGAATTTTTAGGTGATAAAATAAATTTATGGGTTATCTAAAATTGTGTGTATCTCATCACTTCTTCCAATTATTATCCACAATGCAATGACATGTCTAAGTCTACTAATAAAAACTTGTTGGAGATCATTAGGAGAAAAATTGAATATAATTAAAGGATGTGGAATTTGAAGTTAAAATCAGATTTATGGGATGATAGGATCACCTTCAAAATTTCCATTTACAATTAAATCTACAAGCTAGTGTATGAGAGGGAATCTAGATTTCAATCTCACTTGAGTTCCCTACTTTGGAGCTAATGCATCAGCTAGAATTGTTGGAGAGTGAGCCTATGGAGGTGAGATATGTTAAACATAAGGATTTAGAGGAACTCAAAAATAACTTCATGTTAGTTATGGAAATGCATAAATAATAGGTAAATTAAACATTTATTATAATATCATATTTAATGATCTTCAAGGAAGGTGACTTGGTTCTCAAATGGGATGACGATAGAGAAAAACTAGGAAGACACATAAAGTTTGACTCACTTTGTAGTGGTCCTTACATTATCTCACTTTGAAAGCCTCATAATGACTTAAAAATATCCAAGATGGATGGTGAAGAGATCAAAATCCTAGTTAATGGGACTCTTATTAATCATTTTTAATGAATATAGGTTCTATTTGTACATTTTAGTTTTGGTTTCTCACCTTTTTCTAAGTGTTATCTTTCACTTCTTTTAGTTGTTAGTTTTTTTTAGTTTATAATTCCCTAACTGATAATGCAAAAGTTTTGTATTTTATCAAAAGAATTTTTAGTTTCATATTTTGTGATATTTTAATTAATGCATATCATAATTAGTAAGGATATTGGTATTGAGTGTTTATCAAGCAAACATCCCAGCAGGGTCATCAAGAATGTTGATAATTTTTTGCACCATTGGTCAAAGTTGTTTATGTGAAGGTATTAAATAATAACCTAATTATGTATTTAAGACTTAATAAGGTATAAAAATAATAATATAATTTTCAAAAATCCAAAACCATACTCAAAAATAGCTCACAAGTTCAAATTTTGTAATAGGTTTCTTCTATTCCTCTAGCAAGCTATTTGCAAGTTAATAAGGGCAATTTTAAAATGCTCATTTCATGAAGGAGAAGAGGATTTGGTTATAAATATCTTATGATAATATATTGTCCCTTAATCCATATATATTTCATGCATTTTTCAAGGTTACATTGGCTTAACTTTATGAACAATCGTTAAGAAGAAAAGGTTCACTAAAACCTTTCTTAAACCCCAATAACTTGGTTTTAGGAGATGTAATTATAATTTTGATTTATTTTTTTAAAATTAAAATATGTGTGAGATATTAATTGTTTATAAAAAAACTTCCTAAACCTTCCTCAATAAAAATTTTAAGTAAAATAATCGATAAAAATGAAGGTACAAGTTGTAAGGTTTCAAGCAAGCAAGAGAGACAGTTAGAAAAGTCAATATTTGAGAGGTTTAAGAGATTTTTTGAGATTATCCAATGGTTATAATGATTATATTATATCTTATATTTCATAATTTAAAAATAATTAGGATTTTAGGCCTCATAAAACTCAATAAAATGGCAAAACACAGGCCTACAAGTATTCAAAAATGAGATTATGCAAGCCAATAAATACAAAAAGTAGATATTTTTAATTTTAATAAATGAAGTATATTTAAATTTGACATGGATTTATATTTAATATATATTTTTTTAATTGAGGAGAGATAAAATGGCAAAATATAAGTCTATACATGAAGGAAATCATGGTTTCTCACTAATTTGTTCACAAATAGAGTTAGAAATAAGTGTATCAGATCCTTCGAAGGGAAAAAAATGATTTTAGATTGTGTATAATTAATTTATATATATTAATACATAATAATTCAATGAAAACCAATTCAAAATAGGTTCAAATCAAAGAAAACTTCTCCAGGTCACCCTATGGGCAACAAACAGTCACTTTTTATGGATTTTTGTTTGAGAGTTTGGTGAAGGATATTCAAGATTTTAAAAAAATTAACAATATTAAAAATTTATTCCTATAAAATTAGAATATTTTGAGTGTGTTTTAATTCATATAACTCATTATATAACCTCAAATCTAAATTAGGGTTTCTTGAAGTCCAAAGAGCACAAAATGGTATTTTTAGAGGTTATAAGTGGAATTTGGAGCTAAAATTTTGTTTAAAGGTATATGAAACCATGTTTATGATTTTTTAATCCTATTTTAACTCATAATATATTAAAATAATTACATTTAATCAATTTTTAAGTTCTCATGGTGCATTTAAGAAGCTCCACAAACCACAAAAGATGAGCATATCCAAGAGGCACCAATATGGAGAGCTATGATTATCCATCAGTTAATGCAATTTTAGAAGGGATAGTGCATGGATTTTTTTAAAAATATAAACATAATATATCTCTCATATTATATTATACATTTGATGAAGAAAATAATTCACAAGCTTAATCAATGCATTGTGTATTCAACAACCTTGCCTAGTCAAACACATGTGTTCATAGCTATTTACAAAACAAGAAAGGTTTAAGTTTTTATTATAAAAATTAACTCAAGTTTAATAAGGAGTCTCAATTAATAAAATAATACCTTATCTCTTCTTATGTTCCCCATTTTATCTAATTTTATAAAATTTCATGTCCAACTACAATAAGCCTTCAAAGAGCCCTAGAAAGGTGGAGATCAAAACATGCAATAATGGAGGAGTTGATTTAAAGTCTTGGTCAAAAATTGATGCCATATTTTCACATAATAGACTATTTAAAAAATAAAAATGAAATACATATCCTACTACACCATCTTGGAATAATTTAGGGAATTCAAGAAGTCAAACATGCATTAAAGATGTAAGAAAGATAACTCAAGTCAAACTTTGAGATGAAAGTAAGAAAGTCAAGTCAAAATCCAAGATATAATGAATATAAGTAAATTAAAACTTTAATATGCATGAAATATTAAAAAAAAAAAAATTTAAATATCAAAAGGATTTAAATGCAATACCAAAAAGAGTTAATTGAATGTGATCAATATCTCTGCAAAATTAAAGACCATCAAAGCATGAATGAGACCTTTGACTTTTCAAATCATTCATCAAGAAGATATTTTTATCTCCTACACCATATTAAAATAATATAGGTTAAACTAAAGTTATTATACATTTGAATTAATAATTTTTTAGTTGATTTTATGTTTAGTTGAAAATTGAGTTGAAGTAAAAGTGAAGTTGACTTAGCATGATGAATCATCCCTAGTTTAGGGTTGTTTTGTTTCCCCCCCCCCTCTCTCTCTCTCTCTCTCTCTCTATACTTCCTTTTTCTATATGTAATTTATTTTTTTGGAGATTCAGGATATTATTATTTTTTCTATACAAAAAATTTGTAAAAAATTGTACTACATCACCTTTGAAGTAATAAGAATCAAAAATTTCCTCTCTTTTTAGGTTGTTCATGAAGTGTGTATCTTGTGTTCATTGATAAAACTTAGTGAATGATTACTTTTATGATGTTTATGTCTTAAATTTTCACCTTTTTCCAAAAAATTAAAATTATTTTAGGTCATATAAAGTGTTTAAATTTGATTTATACCTAATATCGAAGTGAATTCAATCTATGTTCATTTATTCCAAGCTAGTGTGAGTGTTTGTCAAGACTTATTTATGAAATGTTGATATAAGAATCATTGTATGCAGATAAATTAAATGTGCACAATTTATTTAGCTTTAAATTATTTTAATTATAGTTATAATTAAATTTAATATTATTAAATTATCATAATTTTTAAATGTTCATGTTCATTCCAGTTTGAGTATTACTCATTTTCCCCTTTTTCTAGTCAAGAAAACATCAAATTAGAGAGTTTAGAGAGAATTAGGTGAGGGTACCAAAGGGAACCCACCCTTAATATAGATATTATCTCCAACATAAGTTCATCCACACCTTTGATAATTTCCATTATCTCAACAAGAGTGATAATAGGTGCACATTCTTGCAAGGGTGCACTTTTGAGTGATAAAGGTAAAAACAACATTGGTTAGTAAGAAGTAAAAATGAAAACTCATTCAATAATGAAAAAATAAAGAAAATATAGAAACATATATAGTTGTCAAAAAAATGGATGATAATTAAATTTTGAAAAAAACATTGAAACCAAGGTAATTTTAGATATGTTAAGAAATGGTGTAAATATGATAATCCATAATCACTCAAGCATATTGTTTTGTTCTAAATATATATAACACCAAAATAAAGTAGTGCTAGTATGTTTTAATATGTGATTAAGAGGGAACATAGAAGTGGGTAAATAGATTTAGAATCAAACTTGATTGTCAAGGGGGGAATGAAATGGGTAGTGGGGAGATTTAGGAAAAATCAAGGTAGAGAAACTCTTTATTGAAGTCAAGACACTAAAATTAAGTTTGTCAAAACAAGATAACCTTCAACATTAAGGACTCTGAAGAACTTATCCTAAACACCAAAATATTAGGTTAAAAAATGAAGTATATATATCATCCCATGAAGGATATAATCATAAAACTAAAATGGGCCTACCTTATCACAACATGTTCTCCATTCCTTAGGACCCCTTACATAATAGTTAGTCTACTATAAATATTGGATACTTTTGTGAGAAAGTATGTAGCACTATAGATAATTTTGAATTCTCCAATCCCACTCTATTGGCCTACTACACCCAAATGGATTTTAGCTCTATTATGAATCTAACTATATAATTTGAGCTTTTATTTGGGATATGATATGTGCTATGGATCATGTATTATGGTGTGATGTTGAAATTGTTATTTTATGTTGCCTTTTGATCATTTCTTTTTGTTAATGATTTGGATTTTAATTTTTTTATGGATTTTTCTATTCCTCCTTCATATCGATTCAAAGAACCAAAAATGGGTGATAAAAATGACTATCATTTGAAAACTTTGAACTTAGTTTCTAAGAAATAGGACTTAGAGAGCATGGTGTCTAAGAGTCTTGTTTGTTTATTTTAAATAAAAGTGATAGCTTGACTTTGACCTTGTTTTATCCAAATTGGAATGAAGGGGAGGGAGATAAGGAGAAATAAATATGAAATGAATTAAATTACCTCAATTCACAAAAATGTGACAATATAAAAGAGATAAAATGATAAGTAACTATGATTCTTTATAATAAGGATGTATGAAAGTGTAGTGAAACATGATAACATAATTTGTTGTGCAAGTTTTATCTACAATAAAAAATTGAGGTTGACAATATGGAATCATAAAATTTTAAACATTTTTTTTAAATTCTAAAAATAAAACTTAGTTTGTAATTTGATTTGAGATAATACATATATTTTATGAAGAGAGCCTGGTCCTATCCATGCTCTTACACTACAACTCATAAAACATAAACCCAAGTATGTGAAAAAAGTGGTATTGGTATTTGTGAGGAATACTTGGTCCTAACCATGGTCTTACACTACAAAATAAAATAAAGAATAAAAAATGTTGTAAAATAAAAAACTTATGATTAAAGAGAAAAAGTGTTAAAAATGTATGTATGAAAGAAAAAGGTATTCATGAGTAAAACTAGGTCCTATTCATGGTATTATAGTGCAACTCATAAATTAAATGAAAATAGAAACCAAAGGACAAAAGAAGGGGACTAAGCTTTATGTATAGAATAGGTTTCTAAAAAGGAGAGATAATTGGAGAGATTCTAAAAAAAGTGTTAGTAGGATAATATATAATATTATGAAAATAAGGGATATATTTAGGCAAAATGTTTCTTAAAAAATTGTGCACTAGTGAGTTATTTGAAAACATGGACTTCATTAGTTTGTATACAATAAGTACTATGACTAAGAATGTCTTTTATTAAGTGCCCCATCATTTTTGGGATATTTTCTTTCTTTTTCATGTGTGTAATCTAATTGGAGGACTAGGTCACCAATATTAAATGTTTGGAATTTGACCTTGTTATTATATTATTTAACAATGTGAGACTTGTATTGGTAGTTATGTTTTAAAGGGACCAAATGATGTTCATCAAGAAAGTCTAAAGCATGAATATGAGATTCACATAATTATTCATCAAGAATTATACAATGAAGAGATAATATGTAAATATGTAAATTCAACTTCTAATGGTAATACTAATTCAAAACCATATATTAGTGAGAACGGTGTTTCCCTAGTGGTAGTATGTATTCTAGTATGGTAAGCCTAAAGCATAGGATATAAATGAAGGTGTAAATTAGTATGAGTTTATTGATTAGTATTTTTTAAGATTATTTATAATTTTTTTAGTAGCCTCTTCTCAGTTGTTACATTTAGGATGGTAAGGTGTGGAACATTTGTGAGAAACTTTAAATTTAGCACATAATTATTTCATGTCTTTATTTTTTAAATTTCCACCATTATAAGAGATGATGGTATGTGAAACTCCAAAATGAAAAATGATTTGGTCAAGGATTTTTTTTGAAATATTAGTTCCTATGACATTGACAAGAGTCATGGTTTCTACCCATTTGGTAAAATATTCGTTAGTAGTAATGATAAAGACATGGCCATCTTGTGACTGAGGTAATTTACTAATGAGGTTTAATCCCCACATATAAAATGGCCAAGGAGACTCTACTATTTATATCTTAGACAATGGTGAGTGGATTAGATCACCATGGAGTTCACAAAGATTACACTTTTTACCAAATTAATACTTTATTTTCTCAGGGTAGGCCAAAAGTAACCAATACATAAGCATTTTTGGGTTGTATCATGTATACTATAGTGACCACCACAAATACCTCCATGTTAAATTTCTATGATAGTATGCACCTATTATTGTATTACACAATGTATTAGGGTTTCTTATGCATTTTTGTAGTAAATTATTTTGTATTTAAATACATACTTGAAATCTCATTTACGCATTCGAGTCTTTTCATGAGAATTCATGTCTAGAGGGTAAGTTTTATGCTCAAGAAATTTGATTATGTTTTTATACCTTGGGATTTTTCAAATAATGATAGCCTCAACATGACATATGAGTGAATAATTTGGTTTGATTTAAGAAGATGATTTTCTTATTTGGATACAAAATTGGGAATCATTAAGTACTTGATGAGTCTAAAATAGAGATGCCAATGAAGCAAAAGAATCAGCTATGGTATTTTGATCTCTTGAAATTTGCTCAATTATAAAAGAATAAAATTATTTGGAAAGTTTGGTATCCATTTTATGATAATTCATTAAATTTTCACTTTTAAATTGATAATCATCATTAACCTAGCGATCGAGAAGTTGTGAGTCACCTAAAGTATGTAGATATGAGATATTTATGTCGAGTGTTTCTTTCATGCCTAATACTAGAGATTAACATTCAGACATGTTATTAGTGACATAAAAATTTAATAAAAATTATAATTTTATGATTTTACCATGTGGTTTTATTAGAATAAATCATGCCCTAACTTCTTGGAGACATTTTGCACCACTAAGGTGGAGTGTCTAGGTATCTTCATGTAAATCAATGGTGATTTCAAATAGTTCTTTGATAACTACTTTAGATTTAGTAGTATTAGGAGTGATATAAATATCATCTTGACTATTTTATTCTAAATCAACAAGGAAATTATGAAAATAAACTTTGAGAGAGATAGCTTGGTTAAGACATTTAATATAAATAATGTTATCATTAGGGAAATAAATTTGAAGGTGATTTTTAGCTAGTAGAGGTGCCATTGTAAGTTGGTTGATGATGACTTGCCCTTTAACATATTTTTGTGTAATAATTTTAAGGTCAAATTCTATCAAGAGGACCATCCATTATTAAATTATATCTCTAGTTAATAATTCTCTAGAGAATAAATAAAACAATAGATAGGAGTGAATAATGACATAAGTGATCTTGTGAGCATATAATGATGAAGCTTTTCAGCTATGAAATAGATTGAAAGTAAATCACATTCTAATTTCATATAACATTTTAATAATCAATGAGTCGTCAATTGATGTAATAAATAGTGTACTCTCTACCAATATCATCTTGTTAGGCAAGCATTTACCTAGCTAATATGGGAATAGAATAGGTATGTAATATTAAGGGATGGTCATTTTAAGGTGTTTGAAGATTAGGAAGATGGAACAAAGATTATTTCATGTTATCAAAATATTTTTAGCATAAATTTTTCCATTATAGGTCATTATAGTTTTTTAGAAGTGAATTGATAGAGTATATAAGGTAATCAATTTCTGGTATGAACCATCAAATTTCCCCATGTTTTCCAAGATAAGTGTGTATGTTAGGAATGGAGAGAGGAATATGCATGTTGATGATAGAATTTATTTTGGTTATATAAACATCAATGTCCTTAATAGATACTAATAACTCTAAAACTTTACCAGAGGTAACTCCAAATACACATTTCTATGGGTTATGTCTAGCTTTATATTTGATTAGTTGATTGAAAATGATAGAAATATTGGTGAGGTGCATTGTATAACTTTTATAATTGGAAATGAGATCAATGACATATGTTTCCACTATCTTGTGTATAATATCATAGAATATGTGGTTCATTTCACCTTGATAGGTTTCTCAATCATTTTGAGGTAATGTTTTAACCTTATAGGACTTAGTGAATGTAAATCCCATGTTGTTAAAGATATTTGTATACTAAATAAAGGTAATAATATGAAATAAATACATCTACTAATTTTTTATATAATTTAATAACTTTAACCTTTATAAAAATAGTAATCAAAAGCACAATTAAGAACTTAGCTGGAAAATGACTGAGATAATCTGAAGGCTATAAATTTAGGTAGAGGCTTGTTTGAATGTAATAAATAGGATCCCAATTTCATAACCCCTCCTATATAGTATTTCCATAATTAGATAAGAGAACCATTATTTGATATGTGGTAGTAGTGTCTCTATTTTGGTAGTAGTGTAATCTATGTAAGATTATCCTGAGCTTATAGGTGCACTTGTGTCTAGATATATGAGGTTTGTTCCTATGTGCATGAGCATTGAAACCCTATATATTTCCTATTTTTATTTAATTCATGATAAAAACCTAATCCTCTATTTTGTTATGGAATTTGTATGATATGATCTAAAATATGTGTTTGTTAGTGGGGTAAGCTAGATATCCTCAACACCCAGTTGTGATGAGAGTTTCCTACATACAAATACTATGAATAGAGATCAAGCCCAATGTAGTTCTCCACACATAAGTGTTGGTGAAATTTCAAGTGAAGATAGTATGATATAAGAATTAAGTTTTTTTAATGTTCTTGAGACTATAAATCTAGATAATATAAGCTTAGGAATTTTGTAGAATATAGTATGCAAAAATAAGGCAGAATAGGGATTAATAACATTAATTGTGCATAACTTGTTCTACATTTGAATGTGTATTTTGCATCTGATTTCCATACAATTGTTAGAGGGATGAAAGTCATGAATTTATACTATTATGTATTATAGGTACAATAATTGATGGGGGGAGTCAACTAGTGATGCAAATAAATCCAATTAAATTCCAATTCTTTAAACTCTTAACCATTCAACATAAGCATTCATGAATCATATAAACCCTTCATTATAATGAACAAAGAAAACAATGTAAGATCAAAGAACATAACACATGAATTATGTGTTAAACTCTCATGGGGGATAAAACCCACTCTTAATCCTAAAAACACATGGACTACAATCTTATAAGAGATCACAAACAAGAGACTTTATTGAAGCACCTACTTCACAAAGAACGCCAACCCCTAAGCATGGACAAGCACCCACTTGCCCTAGATGTTGAGAAACCCCACAAAACATATGATATCAACACCTACATAACTTTTATTGCCTTCCAATATGATGTTAAACAATTAATAACAACTCTCTTCAACCCTTAATACTTACTCAAACCTTCACACCCAAGCAATGCATCCAAGATAACCTTTTGGATCCCTCTACATCTCTTCACTCATCCTCAACCATCAAAATTGACAATAGTATTACCAAATCAAAAACATGACCAATAGTTCACAAACATATTAATCACACTACTCTATTCTTCAATTCATCCACCAAGCTTACTCACACTTCACTTCACTTCGCTCGTTCTCTCTAGAAACCATCATGTTTTTTTTTGCTCTTTATAAAATCTTCATGATAACCACCTTCTTGGTCACCCACAAGACATTCCTTAACCCTTAAGAATTATATCACACTTATAAAAATATCAAAACCACCTATATAGGTTGACCATAGATTTTATATGATCACCCTTAAGAAACAACACCTTTCAATTAGGCCAAAGTAGCCCTTTTAGGTCCATGGAGACCTATTCAGCCCTTTAACACTTCACCAAGCAAAATAGAAACACAGGACAACTTATAATAACATAGGTCCATGAAACATGACCCTTAAAACACCCTTAAGTTATTAAAGTCATCATTACATACCTATGCATATGGAAAACCATTCAATCATTTTGCTTGTACATGAAAACACCATGAATGAATAAAAATTCATCTTCCAAGTAATGGTTAATACTGAAGATGGATTGGTCAAACCTTATAAATCCATATAGATGATCATCAATAATTATAAAACACTCTAAAATATATAAATAATCATGAAACATCCAAACATAATCAATAAAAATTAAAACACCCTTCTTGGATTCTTAACAAATGAAGCTCAAACCCTTGGAAAACATTGACCTACAATAAATGCAATTATATAAACAATCAAACCTCCTAATCAATTTACATGGACTAACCTTGAAGTTATCTACCAATTTGATTTTTAATCTATCATAAAATTCATTTATTTTCTCAAGATATAGATCAAACAATCACAATTGGTTTCCTTTGTAAAATTCAAATATTTGAAGTCCAATTGTCACTAAAAAATGCAAATTTGACTAAGTACAAAAACAATGAAAACTACATGGGAGAGTAAATTTGCACTATCATAGATTTTTTTAGACATCATGTCAAGGCATGAAATTTTAAAAACATTATCTAGGAATAAAACTAAATAGACCCATGTGACCACTTTATTCTAACACCCTCACACATGTGAATTTTGATGTCATCAATCTACTAACTCAAGAAACTCTTTCAAAATGACTAAGATAACCTAGACCTTCACAAGACTACTAAAATGGATTATTTTCATTTATAAAAGTAAAAAAAATAACTTATTACACCCCATATGGTCTATTTATTAAGAACACATCATCATCAACATCCATAATAAGATAAAAACTTGTAGGGTCTCATGGAAACTATGTGAGTACTAAGGTACACTTTGTCATTGAGGACCATGTATACATATCATCTTATCGACACTCTTGGACACCTTGGAGACATCATTGATAAAACCTAAATAATATCCCCATTTTTAATTTATGTCAACACTTATAAATACTAACATAAATCTATACACATACTCTTTCTCCCTCTACAAACACTTTCTCCCCCTTTGACACAATGATAAAGTGGGCTTACCTATTGATCCTAAGGACCTATAAATGTTTTCAAAGCCAAAAAAAACAAGGTAACTCATATGATATATGATATAAACTCCCATATCACTATTAATACCATTTGTTATTATGACTACCTCAAACATGCTCATTGATAACACTTTTCTTTAACCATGCACTACTATATGAAGAAGAAACATAGAAGAATACCAAAAACTGATTGAAAACAACTTAACAACACTGAGAGGGACTCCCCCTAAGTAAAATAATATTAGGCACCCCTTGAAAACCTTTATAATATCTTCAACCATGATGAAACTTCATAGTTATCTTCAAATTCTCTCTCACAAGCCACCCATAGAATGAAGAATGGGAATTCAAGATCTTTCTTAAACACATATGATGTACAAATCTAACTAGAAAAAATATTTAGGGACAATAATACCTTTTTATTTTAAATAAAATGACCAAAAGTCCATTTTAATCACTAAGCCTTGTCTAGAGGCCTAGTATCCCTACCTAAACCTTACAGAGCCCATAACTTCCTCTATATGCACTTTCATGACTTGAAATTTCATATCTAGATCACACTCATATGCCCCCTCATGTATGCCAATTAGACCTCAATTTTAATAAATTCTCAACCATAGAATACACTATACACTTATAGATGACTATAAAGTAATTTTTGAGCATCCATTTGGCGATTTCAACTGATTTGAGAGCTTTGAACTTTAACTCTATTAGGAAGGCAAATAACTCACAAGGTGTGAAAACCTATGTTTCACATGTAAACTAAAGTCAACTTACCATCTTCCAGTCAACACCAAAACTTGAGACTTATTCCATACCTAGAGGTTATCAAATCACACTACTAGACCAATTATTGAGGTTTCAATCCTTGGGGAACCCATAGAACCATGAAATGGTTTTTGACATGCAAACCCTCAAGCAAGAACTATGACCACCAAGAGGTATCAAAACTCTTAAAATCGACCTCAATAGGCCTTAAAATCTGAAAAACACTTGGATAACACTTTTATGAGATTTATACACCATTGTATACCATAAAGTCACCTTTAACACTCACCAATCTTGATTTGACACTTTAAATTAGTCATATTATGCTTGCAAATCCTATGTATACACCTATCACTATGACAAAACACCCTTAAAAGGTCATGATATCATTTTTACACTTAAAATTCACTATATACACAATGTCCAATCAATATAAACTAGTCTTAACTCTCTTTTTCCTTTAAAGACCCCAAATATACCAATTTGGCATGATGACCTCTCACTAGGGAGTGAACACTACACAAACTAGTCAATCTAGACAAATGGTCATGAATGGTTATTTTGACCAAATTATCACATCTAAACCCATGAAATACACTAGAAAAATTCCTATCCACACTCAAAACAATATTACCTTCATTATTCATGATTTGTCCAACTACACCAAGCTTTAGAGATTGACTAGGAACTTGTGATTAGGACCAATGTCCCTGAACATGTCTCATAAATATTTTCATCACAAACCTCTGAAGTAAGCTCATGTAATTATTTATCCCTTTTAACTAATTAACTTATATTTATTTACATAAAATGAGATGACTCCTAAGCTTTGTCTTAGATATTCAAATTTTGCTTTTGTCAATGGTTTAGTCATAATATCTGCAAGTTATTCTTTTATAGGCACATAATCCAACTTAACACTTTGATTACTCACTTTTCATTTCAAGAAATTATATCTAATAGGAATTTGTTTATTTTTTGATTACATAACAAGATTCATTGAGATATGAATTTCACTATTATTAACACAATAGATAGGACAAGGTCTATTTTGTCCTACTTATAATCTTCTAAGGTTTACTCCATCCATATTACTTGAGTGAAACAGGAAGCATCAGCTATATACTTAGCTTCTATAGTTGATAGGGATATATAGTATTTCTTCTTAATTATCCAAGACATGAATCATTCACCCATGAATAAAACACCACCAATAGTACTCCCATCATCCACACATCCTACCCAATCTGTATCAGTGTATGTCCTTAGAGTGAGCTCTTTTATCTTGGGGTACCATAAACCAGATTCTATGGTTCCATTGAGATACCTCAATATAATTTTGACCACTTTCAAATGAGACTCTCAAGGATCAGCTTGAAGCCTACCTATAAGGCCTACTACTTACATGATATCTAGCTTAGAAGTAGTAGAGTATAAAATAATTCCAATCATGGATCTATACAAGGTTTGATCAACCTTTGGTGAGTCATATTGTTTACTTAAATTACATCATGTGATCATTGGATTACTCATTGGCTTAAAATCCATCATGTCAAACTTCCTTGGCATATCCCTGATTTATTTTGCCTATGAAATGAATATCCCTACATTAAGTAAGAAGAAATAAAGTTCTCCCAACATTGACATTTAAAACTCAATCTTCATAATATCTATAAACTCTCTACTCATGTTGTCATTTTTAGATCCAAAAACTATGTCATCAACATAGACTACCACTAACAATTGATTATTTCCCTCTGTCTCAATGTATAAATTACTATCAAATAACCCTCTTTTGAAGCCTTGGCTCAATAAATGCTTCTCTAACCTATCATACCAAGATCCAAGATCTTGTTTAAGACCATATAAATATTTATTTAGTTTAAAAACATAGTCCTAATTATTTATCATGAAAATACCTTTAGGCAGCTCCATGCAGACTTATTCATCTAAGTTGTTATTTAAGAGTTTAAATTTCACATCCATTTGGTAAACTTTGAAACCTTTAAATGTTGCATATGACAAGAAGAGTCTAATTATTTCCATTCTTTCCACATGAGTAAAGGTCTCATCAAAGTCTATTCCTTCAAGTTGAGCATATCCTTTACACACAAGTCTATCCTTATTTCTTGTGACCTCTCCTTTCTCATTCATCTTATTTCTAAATACCCACTTAGTACCTATCACATTTTTGTATTTTGTTCTAGGTACCAAATAACATGTTTCATTATTTACTATTTGATCAAGTTCCTCATCCATTGCACATGTCTAAATTTCATCTTTGCCAGCTTCCAAGTATGTTTTATGTTCAACTTTGGATAATAGAGCCATGTCTTGTTGATTCTGATTGATCAACATTCTACTTATAGTTTACAAACTTGAATTCATATAGCCAATTACTTGGGAAGCTATATGATACTTCTATATTCTTCTATATGGAGCTTTAATGTCCTATGTTTCCTCTTCCACTTGATCATCTAATTGAATAGACATGACTTCATTATTTGAGTTAGGTTATCTTTTGTGCCATTTATTTACAAGTTAAGCCTCTTGATTTCACCTACTTATTAAACTCTTACATTTGAAACTTCAACAACCTTGTAAAATCTCTTATTGATGCATCTATAAGCTAAAATTAATATAGTAATAACCCAATAAGATGTCCTCATCAAATCTTGAATCAAATTTTCCAAGATTTTCTTCATCCCTCTTGATAAAACACTTATTTCCAAACACTCTAAAATATTTGACATTAGTTTCCCTATTATTTCATAGTTCATATGGATTCTTATTACCATTTACTATAACTTGTAATCTATTTAAGATGTATACTAATTTATTAGAATCCTCTTCCCAAAATCCATCTAATAATTTAGAATCTTGAAGCATGGTTATACTCATCTCTTGGATAGTTATGTTTTTACTTTCAACTAGTCCATCTTGTTGGGGTGTCCTAATAGTAAAATACTATATTCTAATCCCTTGATCTTCACAAAAAGTATCAAAATAGTAGACCAAAATTCACCTCCTCTGTCTGATCTTGTACACTTAATTTTTAATCCCTTTTCATTTTCCATAAGAGCTTTAAATGATTTAAACCTTAAAAAGGATTCTAATTTTTATTTTAGTAAATATATCCAAGTAATCTTAGTAAAATAATAAATTAATAACATGAAGTATATGTTACCTTGGATACCTTTAGTTCTTGTAGGTCTACATAGGTTAGTGTGGATTAACTCCAATGGTACTGTGGTGGAATCCTCCTTATATTTGTAGCTTCTTTTAGTTTGATTCCCATGAAGGAATGCCTTGTAAATTGTATGAGGAAACATAGTGATTTTATGCATATGCCTCACTAACCTTTTTGAACTAATCCTCACCAAGTTATCAAAATTCAGATGTCCAAGTCTCTTATGCCAAAGCTAACTTTCCTCTAATTCATTCATGAAACACTCCTTCCTTTTGGATTTATGGAACACATACAAGCTATTTTCTACCTTGTGAATATTTGTAACTAATTTTCTAGACTTAGATCTTCTCATTTCACACCCTTTATCATGAAAATTCAAAACATTTCCTTGCTTACACGTTTGGCTAACACTTAGAAGATTGTCTTTCAAACCTTCTTCATATAAAACATTTTTAGTTTTAGTATGACCATTATCTCAACTTATATAACATTTGTCAACTATTTTATCATAATTATTGTCACCAAATCTCACTAAACCTGAATTTTTATTTATAAGAGATATAAACTTGCTCTTGTCTTTCATCATATGACTTGAGCATCCACTATCTATGTACCATTTCTTATTTTCATCCTCTTGAGTATGCAAGGTAATTTTAATAAACATTGACTCTTCCTTTGTTTCACTACCTAAATTATGCTTCTTTTTTCCAATATTGGATTTGTCATCCTTGAACCATTTGATGGTGTCAATGACTTGTATGTCCTTTTTCCAATAGGACCTCTTGTATAGCTTGGTTATACGACCCTATTAGTTGTAGATGTATCATAGAACCTCATTTCTATTATATGAAGAGAATGTACAATCCATATATTTATGACCATATTTATTATAAGTATAATAGTACCCATTGAAGGCATAACTATAGTTTTTCATGTTAGAAAATCCTTTTACTTGACCATCAATAACCCAATAATTTTCATCTTTAAATTCTTTAGTAGAGCTAGGAATTTGCATGTACTTAGATAAAATCACACACACACACACACACACACACACACACACACACACACACACACACACACACACACACACACACACACACACACACACACACACACACACACATATATATGCCATATATTTACCTTCTAAATGATCCATTCTTTGATTCAAGCCTCTATCCATCATGTCTTGCAAATTATTGACTATTGTCTCTAGTTTATCTATTTGTGTCTTCACACCATCAATGCATACATTAATCTCATAACATATTGAGGAACTTAGATCTTAATTTTTGCTTCCTTTATTGTTCTTCAATATTTCATTCTCTTCATATAGACATTTAATCTCTAATAAAGCACATACTAGTTCACCTTTAAGATATGTCTTAGCTTCTTTGGTATCCATATGATCCATTTTACCTTTGATCACCTTCAAAGCTGTTAAACTTGTAAAGAAGATGTGGCTCTGATACCAATTATTATAGGTAGAATCACTAAGAGGGAGGGGGTGAATCAGTGATGCAAGTAAATAAAATTCAATTATAATTATTCAAAATCTTAACCATTCAAAATAAGCATTTATGAAACATATAAACCATTCATTGTAATGAACAAAGAAAACAATTCAAGATCAAATCATGTAATGCATGAATTATGTGGGAAACCCTCATAGGGGATAAAACCAACTCTCAAGCCTACAAACACATGGACTATATTCCTATAATATATAAACAATAAGATACTTTAGTGAAGCACCCAATTCAAAAATATCACCAACCCCTAAGCATGGACAAGTACCCACTTGCCCTAGATGTTGAGCACCCACACAACACCTCTAATATCAACACCTCTAGAATTATAATCTCCTTACAATTTTATGGACAAATAATGAATAACAACTCTATTCAACCCTTCACACTTACTCAAGCCTTCACAACCAAGAAATCCATCCAAAATAACCTTTTGGATGACTCTACACCTCTTCATTCATCCTTAACCATCAAACCTATAAAACACTGTTACCACATTAGAAACATAACCAATAGGTCACACACATATTATTAACACTAATTTTTTCTTTAATTCATCTACCAAGATTACTCACACTTCATTTCACCTCACTCATTCTCTCTAGAAAGCTTCATCTATATGTTTTCTCTTTACAGAGTCTTCATGATCACCACCTTCTTGATCAACCACAAGATATTCCTTAATTCTTAAGGCTTCTATCCCACTTAGAAAAATATCAAAACCACCTATATAAGTTAAACATATCTTTGATAGATCACCCTTAAGCAACAACACCTTTAAATTAGGCCTAAGTATCTTTTTTAGGTCTATGAAGACCTATTCATCCCTTTAACACTCCATCAAGAAAAATAGAATCACAAGACCACTTATAATCACATAAGTCCATGGAAAATGACCTCTAAGACACCCTCAATTGATTATAGACATCACTATATACCTTTATTGTAATGAAATTACTTGGATGTTCACATAGAAGGATATTATATCGCACATAATAAGCAAATTTAAGAGATCACACAACAATAATTGACAATAGAATATAATATTGGATAATATAAAAAATCCACTTCAAGGGGGAAACCTCCAAAATAATTCACTAATAGAAAAATACTTAACATAATCCATAGATACTAACCACTAACTCCTATATATAGTCTACTTAGCCAAGGTTATTCCATAGGCCGACCTATCTATGAACATAGAGAAATGTAAAAAGTAAATAAAAGAGGTATGTAAGCCATAAGTCAGCCATACATATCCCTAGACACACTAATGGTTAAGGGCATAACAAGCCCCTCCCATTCAAAATAATATTGTCCTCAATGTTGTGGCAAATCTAGATGTTTATGCACAAATGTTTCATCCTCCCAAGTGGCATATTCACATGGTAGCTTCTTCCATTTGATTAGGTAATCTATAATTGCTCAGGAAAGTAGCTACTTGGTGCACCTATGAAGGATCATCTCAATATCAAGAACAACTCTACCTTCCTCATCTAATTCTGGTAATTTTGTTTAAATGGTAACTTTGTGTCTAATGACTTTATTCAGGCATAATACATGAAATAATAAATGTATGCAAGTGGATGAAGGAAAATCTAACTTGTAGACCACACTACCATGTTTCTACAAGATCTGATAAGGCCCATAATACTTAAGGGACAAATTTTTGTCCTTTTTTGTTGCTTCAATGACATCTATTTATATGGTTATAATCAAACAAATACCTAATCACCAATGTCAAAATTTCTTTCACTTCTATGTTGATCTACCTATTATTTCATGAGATTCTAGGCCATAACTAAATTTTCGCACAAACTTGAAAAGACCTCTTGTTGATGGTGAGAATGTTATTCAACTTCATGAACCTTAGGATGGAGCTTCAAGGTTGAAGTGATGGATGGAGTGTGATATCACTATAGTTCCACAAAAGGATACAGTTTGGAATAACTATGAACAAAAGTATTCTACCACCATTCAACAAGTGGTAGATAATTAATCTATTTATCCTATTTATCGAAAACTAAACAATAGAGATATCCTTCTAGACATTTGTTGACTACCTTAATTTTTCCATTAGATTAAGGATGCTAGGATGAACTACAAGCCAACTGGATGCCCAAACATGTAAATAACTTGGTCCAAAAATTACTAGTAAAAATGGGATCTCTATCACTAACAATGATATTAGGGGTCCCATATAGTTTTTGAACTGTATTGAGAAAAGTAACAGCTACTGCACTAGCAACAAATGGCTAGGATAAAGAACAAAAATGAGTATAATTACTAAAATGATCCACAATAACCATGATAACATTTTGACCATCAGATCTTTGTAACCCTATAATGAAATCTATAGATACCTCTTCCCAATGCTGGCTAGGGATGGATAAAGGCTATAAAAGACCTAGGGTTTTGATGATTTTTACTTTGTTTTGTTGACATATCATACATTTAGCCACATATTTATGGACATCCCCCTTGAGACCTTCCCAAAAAAATCTTTCTTGACTCTGTGATAGGTTTTCAAAAATCCTGAATGACCCCTAATTGGAGTTACATGACTTTATTCAAGGATTTTTTGTTTAAGAAGAGAATTCTTACATAGGTACAATCTATCTTTATACCATAATGCATTACCCTTCCATGTGAATTTTTCAAATCCACCCAAACCTTGCTAAACATTTTGAATAAAATCATGGATATAACTATCATGTTCCCATTTATATCATGCTTTAGCTAGCCAATCTACCTAAAAAATGGTTATGGCACATAGAAATGCCTTAAATGATTCATCTTTTTTGTATAGTTCATTTTCCACCACATTATCCTTGTATTTTTTTATACTATTTCAAAATCATAGCCTAACACTTTAGTTGCCCATTTGTTTTGTTCTTTAGATGAAAACTATTATTCTAAAAAATATTTGAGACTACCATGATCAGTCTTTACCTAAAAGTGATGACCCATCAAATAAGGTCTCCATTGTTTGACTACATGGAAAATGGCCACCATTTCTTTCTCATAGATGGGCTTGTGCTGATTTTTACCCTTTAGTTGATGACTTTCAAATTCAATTGTTTTTCCTTCTTGCATGAGTAAAACACCCGTACCATACCCATATGCATCACATTCAACCATAAAAGTCTTGAAAAAATTAGGAGTTGCCAATACTGGAGTAGTGCACATAACTAATTATAATTATTCAAATGTTTGAGTAGCTATATTAGTCTATTAAAAGGAGTTTTTATTTAATAAAGAGGTAAGTTGGGCAGTAATACTACCATAATTTTTTATAAACTTGCGATAGTAACCAACAAGCCCCAAAAATCCCCAAAGTTACTTAAGTGTCATAGGAATTGGCTAGTCCACCATTGCTTGCATTTTTTTAGGTTCCACTTTCACTCCTTCATAAGACACTAGATGACCCAAATATTCAACTTCATAAGCCCAAAAAGTACATTTGGAAGGTTTGGCATATAATTGATGTTGTTCCAAAATGGATAATACTTGTTTCCCATGTTGTAAATGGTCTTACCAATTTTTACTGTAAATGAGGATATCATCAAAGAATACCAGAACAAATTTTCTCAAAAATGGCTTAAAAATAGTATTCATCAAACTATAAAAAGTAGAGGGTGCATTTGTTAGACCAAAATGCATAACCAAAAACTCATAATGGTCCTCATGAGTCTTGAAAGCTATTTTGGTTATGTCTTCATCACAGATCTAGATTTAATGATACCTATAACATAGATCTAACTTGGTAAAAAAAACACCATTAAATTCATCTAGTAAATCATTAATGATAGGAATAGGGAACTTATCTTTGATAGTGTACTGGTTGAGTTCTCTATAGTCAGGGCACATCTTCTAGGTGTCATCTTTCTTTCTCACCATGACAACTAGTGAGGATTATTCACTTTGGCTATGGCGAATGATTCTTCCATCCAACATCTCCTAAATCATCTTTTTAATTTCAATTTTCTAGGCATAAGGATACTTGTATGGCCTGATTTTAAGTGGTGTACTATCAAGAATAAGTGTGATAGCATTATAATTTGTGCAGCTAGATGGAAGTCATTTTGCATGGCACTAAAAATAACATAATAGGCATCAATCACTTTTTGTAGATCAAGAGGAGGAGATGGTTGAGTTGGTTATAATTTCATGGAAAATAAGTGAGCTAAAAATCCCTTAGCACCCTTATAGAGAATCTTTGCTATTTTATGGGAGCTAAAATGTTTTGGAGATTTAGACCTTAATCCCCTTAGCTTAAATGTCCTCTTTATAATGAAAATGCATGAAAAATTGTTTGAAATTCATCTCAATAGTGCCTAAAGTGGTGAATCACTGGACTCCTAGAACAATATTAGCTCCACCCATGAAAATAACAAACATAAGAGAATCCAATAATTAGTCTCTCATGGCCAACTTAATACTATGACATTTACCTAAATAGTTGATGGTACCACCATCTATAATCATAACCTAAAAATCTAGAGCTAGATAAATGAAATAGTTTAAACGAGCAACCAACTTAATGTGTATGATGTTGTGTGTGCTCCTAGGATCAATCAAGACATTGAACTTCTATTTCTTAATAAAACCCACCACCTTAAGAGTTTGGGGAGTACTAATCCCTGAAAGGGCATGATAAGAAATAGTAGGTTGAGAGTCTTCAAATTCCTCCTTAGGAACTTTTACATCCTCATCATGTACTTCTTCATCATCTTTCACCATCATTGGCACCTTTAATGTAAAATAACTTTTTTTTAGCATAATGATGGTCTTTACTCCATTTTCTATCACAACCATAACACAACCCTTTGGCTTGCTTCTCCTTAATTTGCCATTGTGTTAATCTAGTGGGCTATGGAAATGATGGTGCTAGAAAGTTATGATCATGACCAGTAGTGAAAGTTTTCCTTTTGACCATCTCTGTTTATTCTATCATACGTGCCCTAGGGATAGCTTCTAATATAGATGTTGGGTTAAACATTTGAACCTCAAATTAGATTTTATCTTTGAGGCCACCCAAAAATAGATCAATCAAATTTTCCTCAGTGATATCTTCCACTTGTAAAGAGAGATTCTAAAACTGATGAATATAATCCTTCATAGTTCCTATTTACCACAACTTGGCTAATTAGATGAAATAGTTCTCAGAGACATTATTCCTATAATGAGCCAAAAACTCCTTAGTGAAAATAGACCATGTAATAGAAGCACCATTATTTATTTTTAGCACCAAACCAATAATACCAAATAAATTGCTTAGGTTCTAGATATGAGGATGCCACTATCACCTTCTGAGAACTAAGGGTTTGATGCATCTCAAATAAATTCTCAATTTGGGTAATCTAAGTGAGAGGATCCTTACCATCAAATTTAGGCATGTCCACTTTTGCCAACATCAGTTTCATACCAACATGGAATTTATTGAGAAGAGGATTTGAATGTTGAAGTGGAGGGTTATTGGGATGAAACTGAGATGTAAGGGAAAACAATTATGTAGTGATATACTAAAATTTGTTATGAAACCCATTAATCTCTCTATGCATCCCTGAAACATCAGCTTGGATTACAACAAAGTCATCATGTCTCACCAAGTTCTTTATGTCTACTTGAAGTTAAGAAATCATTAAATCTAAAGTTTTAGATTCATTATCATCAGTAGGAGTCTTAGTAGTTTCTTTCCCCCCTTTTCTTCCCTGACTACCTAGACCTACCATATACAAACCCTAGGAGGTTTTTTACCCCAAAAAACATGTACTAGGAAATGGTACCATTGTGATCACCTTGTCAAGGCAAATCCAATTATAGATAGAATATACCATTATGATCATCTCACTGAGACAAATCCAGTGACTAAAATTGTGCAAAGGAAAAATTTTTTCTAGAATTTTTTTTAAATTTTTTTTTGAAAAAGCATTTCGAGCAATACTACATTGATGAAAATAATTAATTATTACCAGATTGCAAGTTATGTTTTTTCACTCCCACCGCTCTCAGAAGCCATGCCTCACCAGATCCAAGAAAAATGCTACAGGAAACTTGCCCAAATTGAAGCTCTAATAACACTTATAATGAAATTACATAGATGTTCACATATACTGATATTATATCACATAAAATAGGCAAATATGAGAGTTCACACATCAATAATTAATAGTAGAATAGAATAATAGATAATATAACAAAGCCACTTAAAGGGGGAAACCTCCACAATAATGTACTAATCTAAAAATACTTAACATAATCCATAAATACTAACCACTACCTCCTATATATAGTCTACTTAGCTAAGGTTATTCCTTAGGCTAACCTATCTAAGAACATAGAGAAATGTAACGAGTAAATAAAAGAGGTATGTAAGCCACAAGTTAGACACACATATCCCTAGAGACACCAATGGTTAACGGAATAACATCTATATATGCAAAACCATTCAATCATTTTCCTTTTACATGGAAACACCATGAATGAATAAAAAGTCATCTTCTAAGCAGTGGTTTATACTAAATATGGATTGGTCAAACCTCAATAATCCATAAAGATGATCTCGAAAGAGTATAAAACACTCTCTAATATATAAATCATCATGAAACATCCAAATATCATGAATAAAAACTAAAACACCCTTCTCGTATCCTTAAAAAATGAAAGTCAAACCCTTGGTTAACTTTGAGCTATAATAAATGCAATTATATGACTAGTTAAAACTCATAATCAATTTCACTAGATTTCCCTTTAACTTATCTACCACTTTGATTTTTAATCCATCATCAAATTCATCCATTTGCTCAAGATACCAATCAAACAATCACAACTGGTTTCTTTTGTATAATTCAAATATTTGAATTCCAATGGTCACTAAAAATGCAAATTTGATGAAGTATAAGAAAATGAAATATGCCTAGGAGAGCAAATTTGCACCATCATAAATTTTGATATACATCATATCAAGTAATTTAATTTAAAAACATGATCTAGGCACAAAACTAAATATACCCATGTGACCGATTTCTTCTTACTCCTTCACATGTACAAATTCTAACATCATAAATTTACTCACTCAGGAAACTTTCCAAGATGACTAGGATAACCTAGACCTTCACAAGACTACTTAAATGAATTATTTTTACTTCCACAAGTATACCAAGAAATTTTTACACCCCATAAGACCTTTGTATTAAAAACACATCATCAACAACATCCATAATAAGACCAAAACCTATAGGTTCTCATGCAAACTATGTGAGCACTAAGGTAAACTTTGTCATTGAGGACCATGTATACATATCATAGTATGGACACTCTTGGCCACCTTGGAGACATCATTAATAATACCTCACCATTATATTGATTATTTGGGTGCTAAAATAGGTCTAAGTCAACCGTAGGAGTTTTTAGATTTGAAAAGATATTTATTTTTGAACAAGGGAGGGAAAGGACATTAACACCATTATTTAGACACTAGTACCATGTGGCACTAGTTTACTTATTATGGTGCTAGTGTCCAAGTGGAAAAACACTAAGCATGAATGGACAAGATATAATAATGAGGGTATAAGACTTTTTTAGTGATGACTATAGATGCATGTGACCTGCACGAAGGCTAGATAAGTGTGAAAATAGGATCTAGGATAGGTATAAGGCTAAAATAGGGATAAGTAGTCTCAATTATCACTCTTATCACTCAAATACCACTTGTGGGTGATTAAATCCACCTCTTTATTATTAAAATATATAAAATTAAAATGGTTAGAATAAAGGAAAAATAAGCGTACCAGAATTACCTAAGAGTTGAAACCTATGAAGTTGGGTATGAGTATGTGAAGCATGCTCCAATGTGTGTCCTACAAGTGAAACATGCATAAATTAGTCCTAACTTAAGAGATAATAAAAATGAATACTAAACTAAGTAAATAAGTAAAATTGGTAAAGGGATAAGAGAGAGGAAAGGAATGAATACAACTCACTTGGTATGTGAACTAATACATAATATTAATGACAACCTATATGTGTGCATACATATAATGATCTATTCGTGAATATCTTGGAATAAGTTGATGGCTTAATTAATCCTCATGTGTGGGTAGCTCAATAATTCAATCCAATTTTGACTCCATCATTGTCCACCCTTGTGTGGTGGATCATGATCTATGAATAGCTTGGATTACATTGATGATGTGTCCAACCCTCTCATGTAGGTGGATTAGGAGCTCAAGTAAGATATGATTCCATTATTTCCAACCCATGTGTAGTACATTCATTTTAAACTAAAACTACACAATGTAAATGCAAATGTTTAACTATGTATGCCAGCTTTGTAGCCACTTAAGTATATTAGATAGCTTTTGGCCACTCAAGAATGCCAATCACTTCAAATGGAGTAGGGTATGAAACTAGTGTGTAACCTATAATATGGTGTTGGATGTATAAAAATTAGATAATGACATGGAATTTATCATTCTATAGGATTAAATATTTTTTAATTGAGCATATGGAAACAATGTGTCATGTATATTCCACCAAATTTGATATTTGAGCATGTGGATTCTAGACTGAGTTGTAATAATCTATATCTAAGTAGCTAAACTGAATATGGGAATGGTCATCTTATGCATGATGCCCTGAAACTGAGCAAACTAGTATGAATCTAAGCTAAATTGGTATGAGTCTAAGAAAAATTAATAAATCTATAATTAAAATTGTGCAAACCTATATTGTACCTACTATACTTTTTTAGCCAATCTAGGTTTTCCTAAAACTGAGGCTACTGCATAGTGGAACCATATATTTTAAAGTAGTACCATGTGGTGTGAGTGTCCTAGTTTGGGTTCTAATTCCCTTCTACTCTAATTTATGTGAAATTATGTTGATCTTTATTTTTGTATTTTACCACTTTGTTTACCTAAGTATGATTTTTGTAATATAATCCTATGTGTTGAAATGTATTTTGAATGTATCATATGAGCATGAGATCTATGACAAACCCTTGTGAATGCCCCCTCTTTTGGGGAAAATTTTTGGACATGTGTAATAACTATCCTCAAAATAAAAAGCATTAAAATATGTGTGTTAGGTAGATCATATATGATATCTAAATAATAATCCAATATAATGTGCATACATAACATCAAAATGTAAGGTAATATGAGCATATGTTTTTTGTGTGTGATGTATTTTATGTCTATCATTCACAAGGGTGTCAAGATAGATATAACAATGTATGAAACAATAAATTTGAGTAAAAAATGAATATCTACCTAGGGGGATGGGGTATGATTTCCATCATGGAACCCAAATAGGGAGGGGAGATGCATGTGTCCCTCATGGCATCTAGAACTATAGTGTGTAACAAGTAGGAGATAAGTGTCATGGCCATGATGCATATAATAAATCATACATACAATAACCATGAGGCATGCAAATTAGGATAAGGGGGCATAATACAAGGGGCATGGGCATATGTCACTAAATATGGGAACATGAGACATACAAGGATATGTTCAAATGTACACATATGCAAGAAACAAGAAAGCTGGCTTAGATCCACATATAAAGACATGTTCAAATGTCCACATAAAAAATAAGGAAGTCACACACAAGGATATGAGTACATTTCTAAAGCATACATATCATGAAAAAGTGGTGTAGAGCCAAAGAGCAATAAAATATTTAGATACCCTTGAATAGAAGAAACATAGAGATACAATCAAATATAAACTAGGAAGGATAGAAATGAAAGTATACATGAACATTTAATACAAGCTCGTGTACGAGATAGGATGTACATATATTGAGTTTAAAGTAATAATATCCCAAAATAAGTCTAAGTGTAGCATGATCAATATCAAGATATAACAATGTTAAATCTATGATGTAGAGTATATAAATATATAACCTGGTAATAAAAACTATGCATAGGGTAATCCCAAGTGGGTGAATGTGTCACATTAAGAACCTATGTATCTATGTATATACCCCCAATGGGTAGATAATATAAAATTTGGATTCGTGTAGTGGACTTGAGTCTTATAACAATCTACAATCACTCGACAAAAATAAGTGAAGCATGTATGTATGATGAAACTAACTATACTAAGATAACTATCATATGTAGTGTCTAGAAAATATAAGAAATGTAAAAATAAAAATTCATATAATCTATAAATTTTTATTTTATGAGTAAATATTTGAATGTTTTTATGGTTTTGAAATATTTTATTGTTTTTTATTTTCTAGATATAAGTTATGTACAAATAATATGAAAAGAGTTTTTTGATATTTTATATGTAAAATCTCCTTAGATTCATGATGTTCAATGGAGTTTTAATTGCCTTTCCATCAAATGAAGCTAAAAAATATACTTTTGGGCTAAATTTTTTGAGTTACTGACAAAATGGTAGCAAAATGGTTATTTCAACCATATTGTGATGAGATAAAATCTCTCCTCAAGACAAAGGGAGTCTCACTTTTATTGTTAACTAACACAACACTTAATTATTTACACTTATTTACAATAATTTTTTCATAGTGGGTGTTGTCATATCATCCAATTCTCTTTTTTCAAAATTGATGTTCAATCACAAATTTCCTTCCATTATTTATGATATACTTTGAAAATCTAAGATCACTTGATGAATCAAATATAACTGATATTCAGATTTATTAGCCAAAAGACTAACAAGAATAATACTAGCAGAGTAAACTTAAAAGATAGAATAAAGTGCATCCCAAATTATTCACCTTATTTCCAACAAAGATTAAAATTATCAAAGAATAAATGGCAACCCAAAGTCTCCTCAATAATTGCTAATTTGGTTTGAATTTTATTTTGTTTTCTTCTTTGGTATTGATGTTTATGAGATTTTATTTTAAAACCAAATCATTGAGTTCAAATTCCCTATTGTCAACATGATTATTATAGGTCTATTGGATTCATTTCTGATATACCTTAAAATGCTCTATGGATAGATTGCACTTATGATCCAATTGTTCTAATTAATAGAGATGTTTGTCTCTATATTGATCATCTATGATTTTCCCTCTTAAGGAGACCTATAAGGATGGGATTCTAAATCTAATGGGATAACTACCTCTATGTCATATACTAATTAATAAGGAGTAACTTTTGTCAATGTGAAAATATTGGTATGGTAAGCCCAAAGTACAAAGATGAATTGATTATGTCAATCATTGCCAAATTTGGTAACTATTTTGCTGACAATACTGTTGATTATATTGTTTATTTATTATGCTTGACCATTTCCCTATCAGTAGTATGAAGTAGAGAATGTATGATAGATTTTATATTTAGTGTAAAATTTCTTCACTATTTTATTATTGAAATAAGTTTCATTGTTTGTGATGATGGCCAATAAAAGACTAAAGAAGGAAATAATATTAGTCATGATAAAATGGCATATATCTTTTCCCTTTGTGGATTGTAGTGGAATGTTTTCCACTCATTTTTTAAAGTATTCAGTAGCTGTGGTAATGAATTTATAACCTCCTACAAATTTTATATTTATCTATTGATTAGATCAGAACCCAATAGCATGAATGTCCATGGGGATATGATGGGTTGTTGATTCAATGAATTTTAGTTTATATTTTGGAAAGGGAAGGAAATAAATAAATATGGGTATTATTGAAAAACCTATTTTATTGTGCTCACATTGAATTAGATGATTGTGAAGTACTCCTCTTTGGTTTGGGAGGATGACCTAAAAATAAGATAACACTAAAGAAAATGGTTGGTTAGATAGATAGTTGAGTAGATTGCCTAACGTTAGCTAGATCCTAGAATAAATAGCTTCCTTGAAGGCTATAAATTCACATGTTTTAAACAATTAAGTTTATAAATAAAATAGAATGTATTGGCATCAATAATCAAAAGGTAATGAAATTGAACACAAGAAATTCTTGATAAAGAAATAGACTAGAAATGACTAATATGGCAGTAAGCAAGTCAATACTAATGCTAAATGGCTTAGGTATACTTTGGAAAATTAGGTAGGGGTCTATGAATAGGTAGGGACATAGAAAACTAGATTTGGTTAGTAAAAATGCAAAAATAACTTGCTATTATTTTTTTTCATAGTGACCATCAATGTTTGGGTTCACCATCGATGGTTAAGGTGACTGTTAGTAGTCAAGGTAACTATCAATGGTTGGATAGACCATCGATGGTTGGAACAACTATTTATGGATATTATGGAAAGTCTAGGATGGTTAATAGTTATATTAAAAGGATAAAAATTTGGATTCTAGGAGATGGGTTGGTGTTAGGTTGAGTGTGAAAGGCAAATAAAGTAATTAAATACTAGAAAACAAATACTTATCTTGAAGAAGGCTAATCAAGTGGGTTCTTGAGGCATTTTTCCTATTGGTGGGTTTTGGCATGATTTTGATAGAGTGATGATACTCGATGCTTTGGTGAAGTGGTAGCAACATGTTGTCTCTCTAATATGATGGTTAGATCACTAATGATGATTGACTTGTAAAACAAAGGAACTTTAGAAGCATAAACTCTTGATAATAATTATAGATGGATTTCACCTCCTTGCTCCTCTCTTTGTATAGACAAGGAAAGAGAGTTAAAACAAGACATTTATTTGTCATCTTAATTTTAACTCGCATATGCAATATCTTGCACATGGATTTAGATGAGATATTTTTAGAAAATCAAGGTGGTTGGCTTGCATGTTGGTGGTTAGGGAGGTGCACCCTAACCATTGATAGTCAAGGTGACCATCAATGGTCATATTGAATGTTGGTGGTCAAGGGTGAAGGTAAAAATAAGGTAAAAGGGTAGGTTAGGTTATACTGACTATGGTTAGGCTTAGTTTGTGATTGAATGGTCAAATTAGTCCCAAGGGGGTCCTAAGGTAGTCTAAAGGAATTTAAATATTCAAAATAATGGTGTGCATATTTATAGTGTCTAGATTTTTCCCCTTTTTGTTATGAGGCTTTGAATCAACAAGATACAAAACAAAAATAGATTTCTAGTTGAAGGTCTAAATGCCCCATGTCTGGGAGGAGGTGTTCCCCCTCAAATTGAGAGTCAATGAGGTAAAATAAAATTAGGTGTGGGTTTGATAAGGTGGATGATGATGAAGGTGAATTTCATTAAGGTGCGCACTAAAGAAATAACAAGCACACAAAGTGTGATAAAAAGTGTGATAGCCAAGATCACACATTGACTAGGTTTCTATAGTTGGTAGAAATAAAGGTCGATGCTTAGAGGGATAAGTGACAAGTAGATCACATGACCATAATTAGGTGTGGTGGATAGAAACACTTAAAATTATTCTAAGTGATGTCTATGATTTAGTGGGTAACCAAGGTAAGAAGAGCTCTTGGTGAAAACACAAACTAGTCAAGTGTCATGGGTATCCCAGGTAGGAAGTGTTACCTAAAAGACACAAGAAGGTCTAGTAAGTGAAAGGTAGCACAAATTCAAATGGTAGTCAACATGGAAATGATATCTTATAGTAAAAATGACTAAGAAATAATTCATCACAAAATACATGCTATTGGGGCTAAAATGGACAAATGGCAAGTTGATGAGGTAGTCAAGGTGGGTAGATAAGGTAGTCTCTAGGGGTGAGTGATTTTATTTTGATTTAAAAGGGATGTGTAATGAAATTAATTTAACAACAAAGTAGAATAGCAGAAATAGATCCAAATATGACTAAAATATATCAGAATATATGATAATATATAAGCCACTTCGAGGGGGTAACCTTCACAAGCTTTAATAAGATCAAAATTCACAATTTAATGATAAATAGTTACCCAATACCTCCTATATATAGTCTATCTAGGCCATGGTTACTCCATAGGCTGACCTACTAACCAAATGAATGCATAAAGAAATGTGAAATAACATTAAAGAGGGATAAGTAAGCCACAAGTCAGCTATTCCTATCCTAATACATGTGATAGGTTAGGGGAATAACATGCCCTTCCCCTTTAGACCAACATTGTCCTCAACATTGAACAACTCTGGTTGTTGTTGCAAAAAATCTTCACCTTCCTAAGTTGCATCTTCACTACTCAGGTTCTTCCACTTGATCAGATATTCCCTAATCTCTCTGGTTCTCAACTTATTAGTATGTGTTTGGAGGATCTTCTCTGGTTCCAAAATGACACGTCCTTCTTCATATAGTTCTAAGAGCTCTATTTGGGTTGAAACTTTCTGTCTAATGACCTTTAAATAGGAAACATGAAATATTGGGTGTATGTGAGATGAATGAGGTAACTCAAGCTTGTAATCCATACTTCTATTTTTTTAGAACCTAATAAGGGCCATAATACTTAGGAGCAAGTTTGTTGTCCTTTTTCTATTGCTTCAAGGACATTTACTTGTAAGGTTGTAAATGTACAAATACCCATTTACCCACCTCAAATTTTTTCTCACTACAGTGTTGATCTTCTTGTTTCTTTATCCTATTTTGTGCCAAGGCCAAATTCTCTCTCAAACTAGCCAAAACCTCTTATTGATGTTGAATGTGCTCCTCCACATCAATAATCATCTATAGATCAAGATGTATAGATGCTTATGTGGGTTGAGCTTCTATGGAACATAATCATGTGATAATTCCCTCTACCCCATTTTTTAGCATCTTGCTCATTTGATGTGAACTAATCAATTGTGGAGATTTTGCCTGTAATCCATGTAGGTCAATTTTCCTACCTTCAAAATGAAAGTGCATGAATAGTTGCTAGAAGTTCATCTCAAGGGTACCTAAGGTTGTGAGCCATTGGACTCCCAAAATAATGTTTGTGCTACCCATGGGAATAGAAAACATAGTATAATTGAGAAAGTACTCACCCATAGCAAGCATAATACTATGGCATTTGCCTGAACAATTAATTATGTCACCATCTGCAATTATGACCTATAATTATGGTGTTAGGTAGATGAAATAGTTTAATCGAGTGGCCAACTTATGGTTGATGAAGTTATGTGTGCTCCCCAAATCAATCAACACTGTCACTTTCTATTTCTTGAGGAAACCCACCACCTTGAGTGTTTGTGGAGTGCTAATAACTACAAGTGCATGATAAGAGATTATAGGTTAGGAATATTTAGGTACCTCCTCTATCTCTTCTTCATCATCATTGGAGGCATTATTTGCTTCTTCATCTTCATTAGATCCATTAATGTAGAATAACTTCTTCTTAGCACATCTATGTCCTTTGCTCCACTTGCTATCACAATAAACATGATCCTTTTGCACGCTTTTCTTCAATTTGCTGAGTGGTCAATCTGGTAAGTGGAGGAAATGTTGGTGTCAATATGCTATGATATTTGAAGTGAGTGAATGGTTGCTTCTATTTAGCTATGAATTTTTCCTCAGCTCTATGTGCCATGATATTATAATTAAAAATCTTAAGTGGATTAAAAATGCGTACCTCATGTTGAATGTGGTCCTTGAGTCCACCCAAAAATAGGTCATTCAAGTTATCCTCAGAAATTATCTCCACACGTAAAGATAGGTTCTAAAAATGGTTAATATAATCCTTGATAGAGCCAGTTTATCAAAAAAATTCTAGTTCACTAAAGTAATTCTCTATCACACTATTGCCATAGTGTAATTATAGCTCCTCTGTAAAAATTGACTAGGTGACATTGAGAGTCATCTTTTTCTTTTGAGTACACAACCATCGATACCAAATGAATCATTTAGGTTCAAGATAAAAGGATGCCATGGTAACCTTATGTCCACCTAGGATATGATGTAGATCAAAAAAATTCTCTATTTGGTTGATCTAACTGAGTGGATATTTTCCATCAAATTTGCACATATCCACCTTTGGTAACATGTTCCTCTGTGGCCATGTAGTTGGATTTGAAGTAGACTAGTTGGGAGAAACAACTTAGTGGGGTTGTGAAATAGTGATAGGTAGGTGATTTGACTAATTATTTTTCAAAGTCATTATGATATCGACCAAACTATATTTTATGGATTTCATATTAGATTGTATGCCTTGCACCTCACTTTAAATGCCTTGCACACAATAGTCAAGCAACTCACTTTGTGATATATATCAGAGAACCCTAGTACAAAGGATCTAGTACATCCCCCTTCTAAATCCATCTCTTCCTTTTTAGGAGTTTTACTTGTAGTTTCATCACCCTTTCCTCAGCCCTGAGTTTGTGGACATGCCATAAAAGGGCTTTACAATGTTGACCCTGATTGGCACTTTTGACCCAACTTTGACCAAGCAATTTTGGACTTATGTAGGCCTCAAATAAAAACATATAAAGCACATACCCTATCCAAATTTTTATAATATTTCCAAAAATGTAAATAAATTATAAAAATTATTTGAATTGCACACAATAGAGCAATTTTATGAAAAAACTTAAAATGGAGATAACTTTTGTAAAACAGATCCAAATGATTTAAAATTTTAATGGAAGATTAACTTAATGGTTTCTCACCTCTAGTAAAATAGTTGTAGAGAAATTGGAAACCATTTTTTATATATATCCAAATTTAAAAAATCAAAGTTTCACCCACAAGATTTCCCAATTCGTAGCTCTGATACCACTTGTAATGAAATTACTTCAACAATAAAGTAGAATAGCAGAAATAGATCTAAATATGACTAAAATATATCAAAATATATGATATTAGATAATCCACTTTGAGGGGGCAACCTCTACAAGCTTTAATAAGAGCAAAATTCACAATCTAATGATAAATAGTTACCCACTACCTCTTATATATAGTCTATCTAGGCCATGGTTACTCCATAGGCTGACCTACTAACCAAATGAATGCATAGAGAAATGTGAAATAGCATCAAAGAGGGATACGTAAGCCACAATTCAGCTATTCCTATCCTAATACATGTGATAATTTAGGGGTATAGCAGGATGTTGATTAGAGGCATAAGGAAAAGTTTAATACCCTGGCTATTGATAGTTAGGGGTCTAAGGAGTGACCATCGATGGTCACCTTGACCATCAAAGATTAGGGTGAAAAACCTAAAAGTCTGGTAGTTAAAAGTTAAAAGTGAATGTCATTTTTCTCATTTAAACCTTTGACTAGAGAGCTTTGGCATTTAACATTTTTAGGTAAAATAATTACTGATGGTGATTACTAAGGTGGACCTACTGAGTTGGCATGAGTGAGAGGACCTAGGGGACTAGTGAAGATGTAGGGAACACATAGACATGGATGAGGATGGTCAGGTCTACAACCTATTCCTTGATGGTGGTCATGAAATGATGTAGGGGGTATCCTTAATTTAATATTTTAGTGTGATTTGAAATTGTATTGGGGTTTGAATATGGTGGTTTGAATAGTAATTTCCTAGTTAGGGTTTTTATGTGATTTGGGAAAAATTTTAGGTGTTTGGGAAAATTGAACATGTGGGTAGGTGAATTAGGGTGAGTAGGTGAATAAGGGTGGAAAAGTAGGATATTTTTCATGTGGTTTGGTTGGGTTTAGGGTAGGCTAAGTTTTGGGTGTTTCACTTGTGGAATACCCATAATGACCATCGGTAGTTGGGTTTGACTATTGATAGTTGACATCCATAGGAAAATGGATGTCTAACCATCAATAGTCACCTAGTGAAAAAATGGTTTTTTTGAAAGTGTTTAAAATCCTAAGGTAAATTAGGTGTGATTTTTTAGGTGTAGGTTGACCTTGTATGTAAGAGGGTGAAGTTAGTAGGTATTGAGTGGATGGGTAAGAAGAAGAGGTAAAGGCTAGTAGGGTGATGGTCAAATAGGTTAAGGGTAGGTAAAGCTAGTGAATAGTATAGGGAACTAGGTTGTGTGTTTGTGAATATGCACATGCCTGGGAGCAGATATAGATGCATGATCAAGTGTCATGCATCTTCATAGAGATCTACTAGGGGATGACCCCAACTAACTAGGCCCATATGGAGGAGGTTGGGTTGGGAGTGATGAGGCATTATCAACATGTACTTAAAGATGCATCCATGATCATAACACTCATCAAGAGATGGGATCTATCTATGAACACCTTCTTACTGTTGATCAATGAGATGATGATCTTGCCCAAGTATGTACATAGGATCACATGACTACCTATATAGGGAAATTCAATCTATCACATAGAATGAGAGGAGTGGGAGGATCACATTGAGCTATTACATAGAGATGATAGGGATCAGGTTAGATGGAATGTTGAGGGTTCTGGTTATAGCATGTTGTATGAGAGGGTGTGGGGTGAGTAGAGATTGATGATCATGATTATGATGGTTATCTCATGCTTTGCTCTTCTCAACCTAAATAGTAGGAGGTTCCATATTTTCTATTGGGGGCTTTCATTGATCTCCTACTAGGGTGGACTATTTTTGATTGGGTACCTATTATCTAAATATAGATATACATGGAGCTATGGTTTTTATGGCCCATAGGAGGTATGGTATCAGTGTCATCCTAGTTTTACATTGTTGGGCCTATGATCACATCTGGGTACTAAGGCTAGTGGGGATACCATGAATTGGATACACTTAGATATATTTCTTAGTTAGATTCATGTGGTGGAGAGTTTACTTCACCACCTTAGGTATAGGGGGAGGTACACATAATTTAGATTGGTTTAGGGGTGCACTAGGTGCACTAGTGATTGATGACATTGTCTAGAGACCCTTTGTATAGTTTCCAATATGGCCTAGCTATAGGAGGTAGACCTTAGCCCTACAGAGTTATAGGTAGATTTTTATATTAAGGGAAGGAGAGGTGGAGGACATACCATTTGATAGGGTACATAGGTAGTTTAACCTAGTATAGGGTATTTTAGGTGTATTTCCTAAGTACAAGTGTGAAGACTCAGAGATCTTATTACTAGAGCCACATCTAATCCAAATTTTACTAGATCATGAGTCACCAACCAAGTCATAGATAAATGACATAAGCTTTGAGAATGGCTACACCATATGGTACCAAGAACTATATGTAGTAGCAAATTTTGGTGATGATGATCGTGGTAGGAGGCCCATGGATGTGGACCTAGTTGGGAGAGGGGCCAAAGGGTATAGGTACAAGGGGGTGCCCTTGATACTCAAGTAGGGGTCATTATCCACTACATAGGCATATGTCACAACACTAAAGGGTTAGGTGTCTATTTTATAGGGTCAAGTTGTGACTCTTATAGGTGACAAGGACTAGGCAAGGGCATCACAAGCCTTGGTTACATAGGAGAGGGACTCCCTAAGGTAAAGAGGAGGAGTAACAACACTTATAGGACCATCGAGCACCATCTCCATATCATGATACCTAGCTATAGTGGAGGACCTATGGTATGAGGCTATAGTTTTGAGGTAGTATCCTAATGAGCCTTGATGGGGAGAGTATAGAGTAAGCTTGGTAGGTGGTGCTAGTATGGCTACTCTAGGTCAGTGGGTAACATATATAGGTGGAAAAATAGGTATTATTGGTGGATAGGTATGAGGGGGTAGTGGTACACCAAGAGAAAATGGTGCCCTAGGGGCATAGCCATGACATAGTTTATACTTATCATATATTACTATATATCATTTTGACTCCAACCTGTGAGCTAATATGATGAGATGTACATTTTGTGTGTGTGTGTGTGTGTGTGTGTGTGTGTGTGTGTGTGAGAGAGAGAGAGAGAGAGAGAGAGAGAGAGAGAGAGAGAGAGAGAGAGAGAGAGAGAGAGAGAGAGAGAGAGAGAGAGATGTATATCTATTGTATACAATATGATGTTATTGACTCTCATTATATATATGATCTTTTTTATTGATCATACTCATGGTCTATGATGTGCATTGATATTAATGCTTATGATGTGATTACTTATATTAATTATGAATTATGCTTATGATATGGATGCTAGACACTAATGTAGACTTACCTAGTTAGGCCTGAGATGGATTTGATTTATGGGTATGCTTCTTATTTGATTATGACATGCTAAATTGTAATGAGTATATGCTTCATTATTTATATTTAGACATGTGGTGAAAAATGGTTGATTGATTTATTTCTCATGGATGCTATGATGTTATGATGTTTTCTATGGTTATGTGCTTTCTTATAACACACAAGGATATACTTGTTATGAATTTGTTTTAAGGTAAAACACATGAAAGTCAAATAAAAATACTATATGGGATAACAGAGAATATTATCATGATAAAAATGCCGTAATGAAAATATTAGCTAGCCATGATAGGATAAGAAGAGGGCACTATGCTTATTTTTTGGGAAGGACTAATAAATAACCAAAGTTGGATTGGCTTAATGAACATAATCCCTTCTAATGATTTACATGAGCATTCATTAGGTGGTTAAAAAGGTGTCTCAACCACATAATGTAAAGTAAGCTCAAAATACCTTTCTTATAGTGTATAAAGGGAATATGGAGTAAAATGGAACCTTATTATGAGACTAGCATGGCTTTTATTTCTATTTTTGAAGAGTCAATATAAACAAGTCTATGTCATACAAAGTGTAGATTAATTGATGTGGGAAGTATACATGTGAAATTTGATTGTAGCTTCCATTTTATTTTTCTATGTGATAGTCAATTACAGCATTTAAGATTAGTTTTATTTTGTTATGATTTTAAAAATGGGTCTTTTGCTTTGCTATTTTATATGGGAAGCTGATCGATGCGAGAAGCTTCCAAGAAATTGCTACGCTTTTGACAAATGCTTTACTCAACCATATTTCAAGGGAGTGCTCTATGTTTATTTTTTTTATTCAAGTCTTTGTGATAGTTTTCCTTCAATGGAAAGTATACCTTATATTTGTGCAATTTTAGTATGTTTAAGCAACTATCCTTTGAGGGAGTAGTTTGTAAATTCTTAGGAATGACCCATTATGGCTATTAGTTTAGATTTTTCTTTTTGCTTGCTTGATCTTACATGAGATAGACATGCTTATAGAGGATTAAAGGTTCACCTTTTAAGAAGTCAAAATTAAATGTACAAAAAAATTATTTAGGTGTAAAGAGGTTTAGGTGATAATGATCATGGGAATCCATCCTGGGAGAGGGGTAGAAAGTACCATGAGAATCATGTCATTGGTAGAGCCATGGTACACATTCTTTAAGATTAGGATATGAAGGTGACATATAATCACATGATATATTGTAATTAGTTTCCCCTAAAATAGGGAGAAGAATGTGGTTAAAACGAAGGGATGAACTTAAGTTAAAATAAAAGGTAAATTTGATCCTTCATTAACAAAAGAATAGATGAAAATGTGAAGCATTGAGGGGCTCAGGTTCTAGGTTGCCTTTAAGAGAGGACAAATAGTAAGATCCTAATCCATAATTTGGGTTATGATATAGGGTCCAAGATAATTTAAAGAAAATTTACCTATCTTACTTTTCTCCATATTGGTGACATGTTGATTTTCCATTAGGACAAGGTCTTCGATGTTGAATTCTCACACTCTAAGGTGTCTTTTATAGGAATGTTTGATGCGTTCATGATAGACATGAATATTAGTAAGTGATGATAAATGATGTTCATCAAGTAGCTTAAGATAGGCTAAGTGTTATTGACCATAATCATCCTCAAAAATGAGATCTTACAAAGATATGTGAAGAGAGGGTATTTGGACTTTGAGAGGCAAAATTTCCTCCACTCCAAACATAAGAGAAAAAGGGATAACACCCATAGGGGTCCAAATGCTAGTACAATATGGTCATAAGGTGAATGGGATGTGAAAATGATAATCCCAATCAGATGCATTGACCATTTTAGTTAACATGTTATTAGAGTGTTGTTAGAGGCCTCATCCTATCCATTCACTTGAGGGTGATAGAGTGAGGAAACGCTTAAATTAATGTCAAATGGATCACATAGATATTGAACTTGATTATTTTTAAGATACTCACCATTATTGGTGATGATATTATGAGGAACACCAATGTGATAGATGATGTGATGGTTGATAATGTCAACAATATTTTCCACTTTAGTCGAGATTAGAGGAATAACCTCTATCCACTTGGTGAAATATTCAGTCATAGTGACGATGGAATGGTGTTGATATGAAGAATGGGGATTAATTTCACCAATAAGGTCCAAACCCCATTATGCGAAGGGCCAAAAATTAGTAGAAACATGAAGACTATGGCTAGGTACATGATGCAAATTGGTGTGTTATTGGCATTTAACACATGTTTTCACATAATCACAATAGTATTCGTTAAGGGTAGGCTAGTAATAGTTGATGTGAAGGATACATGTATCCATAGCAAGGCCACTAAAGTATCCCCCATAAATTCCATCATTTGTTTACTTGATAGCGTGAGAGGCTTCATGATTATGTAGGCAATGAAAGAGGAGGCCATGAAAGCCACATTTATAAAGAATTCCTCCCATAATGGTATAATGTAAGTTAATATAGATAAATGCTCTTTGATTATTCTTAGAAAGATCAGGAGGAATGATAGCAACATTGAGGTAGTCAAAGGTCTACTGATACTAAAGGTTAGGTTGGGTTTCCTCCACATTAAAAATGGTGGGAGAATCAAATTGACATAAGAAGGATGGGTCAGTCTATGGATAACAATAGATAGGTTAGAGTTAGAGGGTGCAAAAGGGATCTAAGAGGCGAGGTAAGCCATGGTGTCGGTGAACATGTTAGTAGATCATGGAGTTGACTGGATGTGGTAGTGTTCATATGATGCTAAAATTTCATCAACTATTTATTTTTAATATTTCAAAATATCATTCTTACACTATTAAGATCCATTGATTTGATTAACCACAAGTTGGGAGTCACCAAAAATGTTTATTATTTTGACTCTTAGGGTTAAGGTAGTTTGAAGGCTTATGACTAGGGCTTCATACTCAGCCATATTGTTTGTAGATTCAAATTCAAGCCTAAAGGACAAAGGAAGATGTTAACCATCAAAGGGAATAAGGATGATACCATCTCCCATACCACATTAACACTTTGATCCATCAAAGAACATGGTGACCTGATAGGTGAAGTCTTCTTGAGAAAGGATCATAATAGACTAATTAGGGAACTCAAGAGAAGGAGGTTGGTTAATTGCTAATGGTGTTTTGGCTAATTGGTTAGAAATAACTACCCATTAATTGAATTTTACATAGGGAAATCAAGTTTAAATTACGCTAAAAGCATGAGCCATTTGGTCATGCCCTAGTTTTAGTATGGTTTGGAGTGCATGCACTTTAGTGGGTCAGTTTGTGGTTAATAAGATAGTGGCAAAGTTTGATGGCCATGAAAACTAAATCTAAGTAGAATTTATTGGTATGGGTATACTAAGTCTTGTACTCTACAATCATCCAACTAATATATCACACAACTTGCTCTCTATTTTTTTCATCCCAATCAAAAAGCGTTGCCCCTAAGTAGTGATTGATGATATAGATATAAATATGGAAAGGTTGGTCATCTTCAAGAGGGGTGAGGATAGGTGGATATAAGAGGCACTTTTTGAGTGAATCAAAGGCCTTTTGATAGTTTCTATTCCACTTGAAATATATATCCTTATTGAGAAGGTGGTGGAAGGGTTGGCATCAGTCTAAAATCTGGGAGATAAAGCAATGAATGGATTGAAGTTTACCATACAAACTATGAAGTTGCTTAAGGTTGACTAGAGTAAGCATGTTGAAGATTACTTTGATCTTATTGGGATCGACTTCAATTCCCTGAATGGAAATAATAAAGATACTGAGATTTTTTTATGAGACCCAAAAGATAAACTTTTTGGGGTTGAGGTAGACATGGTAATGGATGAGATGCTCAAAGATGATCTTGAGAATGGCTAAATGATCCTTTCAAAATTTAAATTTTTTGAGAAGGCCATCCACATAGTTCTTTACAATCTTGTGGATAAGGTCATGGAAGATATAAGTCATGGCACATTGGTAAGTTACACTAGTGTTCTTTAATACAAAAGGCATGACTCTATAGTAGAAGGTTACCCATGGGGTGGTAAAGGCAATCTTGTGCTCATCTTTAGGGGTAATTAGGATCTGATTGTAACCTGAGAATCCATCCATGAGAAATAACATATTGTGGCTGACAATAAGATCAACTAGTTATTTGACACTTGATAAAGGAAAGTTGTCTTTGGGGTAAGAAATTTTGAGGTCATGAAAGTCCACACAAATTCATAGTCCCCTTATGGCTTTGGTGGTAGGTACAACATTTGATACCCATTGGGGATAGTCAATGGGTTGAATGAAATTGATAGATAGAAGACATTAAAGCTCCTCTTTGATGAGAAGGGCTATGTGAGGGTACATGCATTGAAGTTTATATTTTATAGGCTTGGCATCATGGTGGGTGACTATATTATGGGTGAAAGTGATAGGGTCAATTCTAGACATGTATCTATAAGACCAAGTAAATGTTATGCTACGATCTTGGAAGAAAGAGGGGAAATCTTGAAGTTCATTGGTATTTAGTGATTGGCCAATTTTGATAATGAAAGGTTGTTCATAGCACCCAAGTTGATATCCATGATGCATTCATTCAACATGGTCAAAGTCTCAGGAAAAAGGTATGGATAGAAGAATCTAGGGCACCAAGGTAGGTGATAATGGAATCATCATCTTGGCATTGATTAGTGTTAATGATAGGAGATTCATCTCCTATCATCTTAGGATGGATCAAAGGGATGGTTATAGTTTCCCCCTCCTTTTGATAAGTTAGTGGTGTGAGGATAATAATATTTATGAAAAAAATTAGGTGGGATGATGTCATCATCCTCACATGTGGGTGGAAGAGAGGTGGGTGAGGAAAGGGTGTCTTCCTTGATAATGGTGATGATAGGTTGTTTAGTTTGCTTCTTGGTAGGTATAATGATAATTAAATCATGTTTATTATGAGGATTTATAATCTTAATATAAATCAAATCATGTGGGCCATGCTCATATCGCCCAAGATCAAATACTTTCCAAGCAAACCCGTGGAATTATGTTTTAGAAAAAAATGGTTGTTGAGGTAGGAGAATCCAAAGGTGAATAACCAAGGTGAAAATGAGGTGGTGGAAGTGGCAAAGGGACTGTCACATCCCCCATAAATGAAATGGGTTTGATAATGGGGAGGTCTAAAGGGATTTTTTTTTTTAACATTAGGGTCATACCCATGTTGGTGGTCAAGTTTCTCAAACTCTAGCGGAGTAGGAAAAACATTAAGGGCAAGGAGGTGATATTCCTTGAATGAAAGACATTTGAATGTGGATTCCAAGTGGTCTAAGGGAGGAAACAAATTAGAAGGTATGGATGAGCTAGCCAATGCCTCACTGGTATAAGGAGGTAAGAATTCCTCTTTTATGGTAGAGGTCTTATCCTTGGTTAGGGATGGTGTGATAGATAGGGGTAAGAGGATGTCATTGGGTCAGTAGGTCGTGTTGCATGTTAAGAAGAGACTTGGGCTAGTTTGGATGGTGATGAACTATCCCTCATGCTCAAATTTAATGCAATGATGAAGGGTATAGGGAACACAACCCATGGAGTGGATCTAAGGTCATCTTAGAAAAACATTGTATTAAAATTCACCTTCCACTACATAAGAGAGTTTGTGGAGCATGTGAGGTCCTACTTGGATATGAAGGACAATAGATCCTAGGGTAATGGTAATTGTATCATTGAAGGATCAGAGGATGGAAAAGGTTTTAGACATGAAATTGTCTAGAAGGTTGAGTTGGTTATAGGCATGGGAGGAAATGATATTAATACTAGATCCCCCATTAATCATGACTCATTTGATGTAGGTTTGGTTGATATAAGTAGTAATAAAGAGAGAAGGATTAGGGTCATAAGGATATATAGAAGGTATTTCTAAATCCTTGAAGTTTACAAAAGTGGAAATTTAAAGAGCACTGATAAAGTTTGCTAGAGGTTCATGCTCTTTATGTTCATCCTCTACCAATTGTAATACCTTAGTAATTGCTTTGTGGTGATGAGGTTAAGTGGTAATCAAATTATATAAGTTCATCTTCATTAGGTTTTAGTGAAGTTATTTGAGAACCACTCTCTTGATAGATTTGAAGGGGTTGGATTGGGATACACCTAAGATAAATACCTTAGTTTTGGTTGAAGTTGAAGGTGTTTGGGTAAGATTTGGTTGGGAGGTATAATATGGGTATGTCCATGGGATAGACATGTTTGCCTTCCCCTTATCCTTTTATTGTGATCTTGTGACCACATGGATGGTATGGATAGAGGGAGGAATTAGGGTAAGAGATTCTTTTGGTTCTTCATCACTCTAAGCTGAGGGTAGAGGAATAAGTAGGTTTTGGATAGTGGTTGTTGGTTGTCATATTGGTAATGGGCTTATGGGAGGTTCTTATAGTAAAATATCATCCTCATCATAGAGCTAATGGATAATGGTTTGGAGAGCCTTACAGTTCGCTATGTGATGGTCTAGTTTCTTATGATAAGAACACACTTGTTGGTCATTATACTAGATGGGTTTTGAATTGAGAGGGTTCAAATACAAGTAAAAATCTTGAAATAACCTTTGGAAAATGGTAGAGTAGGATTCAGATAAAGGTGGAGAGGGTTTAGGGGTTTTGGTCTTGGTTGGTAAGGCAGAAGTACTTTTACGAGTGGGTTTGGTGATGGAAGGTTTGGGTAAGGTGGTGCATTTGATTGTTGGTTTTTGTTTTGGTAAGGAATAGGTTGATAAAATAGAGATAGGATGTTTTAGGATAGGTAGCTTGGTCATTGACAATTTGGTGAAAATAGGTGTGTTAAAAATCAAGTGTGATAGTGTAACCAATAATGGTGGTTGGGTCTTAGTTGGGATAAATAGCTTCTTAATCAGAGTGGAGGGATGAAGTTCCAAGATAAATGGTAAGGTTGAGGGAGCTAAGAGTTTATCCCTCTAGATTTTTGGTATTTCTACTCCCTTGGTTGGTTTAGGTTGGTGTTTGGTTATTGGTTTTGGTGAGGTAAGATCCACTTTCATAGATGGGTGATTAAGACTCTATGTAGGGAAGGTGACAGGGTTCTTGGTTGGTCTAGATGGTTTGGTTAGAGAAGGTGATTTGGTTGCTTAGGGTTTAGGTGCCTTGGATGGGTGAGGAATTATTGGGTTGGTAGATGTTTTTATTAATTTTTTTGGTAAGGTAGGGGTTTGGGTAAGAAGAGTGGTGGGTTGGTTTGCCAATAGTGTGGTTGGTGATTCTCACTTGGTCATATAAGGTATCCCTAATTGATATTAAAAGGTGGCTCAATCCATGTCAGGGTTGGAGACAAATTAAAATTTTCACACAAACTTAGAGAAGGGTTTTAGGCTAGTTTTATTCCCTAGATAGTGGACCTAAAATATAAGCCCATAAGTTGAGATAAAGGGATGGCAACCTAGTCATTTTCCTCAATAAAAGGTGTGAGTTTCGAATGGGTGACTCCTTTATGGGAGATGTATACATGGGGGATTCCTCTTCAAGAATGATCTTTGAAGGGGAAGTAAGTTACTCAGTGGTTAAGGAGAAGGTAAAATAGGTGTTTCTTTTGGTACATCAGTTGAAAGAGAGGTTGATGGATCCAATACCTTAATAATTAGAGGAAAAAGGGTTGATTCCTTAGTTTGGGTCTCCAAAAGAGGAGAAGGTAACTCCACTACCTTAATAAGTGGAGAGGGTGAAGAACATAGAGGTTAGGTAGTAGGTTTTTCAACAATGAGCATGCCAAGAACCATGTTAACAATATGGGCATCATGAGAGCACTCAAACATTTTGCTCTCATTTTCAGTTGGAGCATGGTTTGGAAAAGGCCACATAAAGATGTCAAGGTCTTGTTTTTGAGTTATGTTTGGATTATCCAACATAAGTTCCCCCTTGTTAATGAGAGATTAGACAATGCTCTTAAAGGTGTTACACCTACTAACATCATGCCTTACTACTCAATGGAAGGCACATAGATCAATCTCATTGTACCAACTAGGTGAGGGATGATAATAATGATATTGATGATGTGGTTTTATAGGGGGAAGTTTTATGATGTTGGAATTCAATAATTTCTCCAAGATTGAGGCATAAGACTCTCTAAATGGTGTAAATTATTTATGGGTGTTTTGGTTTTGGTTCTTCATGTTTTATTCTTAAGAACTAAATGAATTTGGTTGGTTGGAAGATGATGTAGAAGAATATTTAAAGGAAACCAAATTCATAGTTCCCTTTCTTTTTATCCCAGTGTTGGGTTAGTTTCTTGGTTTAGAGGAAGAAGCCTCATTGGTTTTGTAGGTGGAGTTCTTTTTTTCAGTTTTATCATTCCTTTATTAATGGATCAATTCTCTAATTTTTGCACCATGGTAAAAGACTCATAAAAGGTTTAGAATCTATGAACATGTAATGTGGAGGAAATGTTCTTGTCACATGCTTGAGCAAAGAGTTTGATTAATTTAGGCTAGGTTAATGAAAAAGAGAGTTGGTTGATTAGGATCTTCCAATGAGCCATAAAATCAGTAATGGATTCATTGTCAAATTGTTGAATTGATTAGAGGTCAGTGATGGAAACATTCTTGGAGATATTTATCAAAAAATGATCCAAGAAATTTTGAGTCAGTTAGGTGAAGGAGAAGAGGGAATTCTTGGTTAAGGCACTATAGCAATCTAATTTTGGTCTCGACAAAGACACAAGAAATGTGTGGAAAAGGAGAGTATCATCATAGGAAATTAAATAAGTTTATGGTATAAATTCCATAAGGTGTTGTTAGGGATCCTCCTTACTCTGAAACATGGAGAACTTGGGAAGGTCCCACTGAGGAAAATATAGTTAGATAGGGATATATGGGTAAATGGGTTCATTACAGATTTGATCATATGATAAAACATTGTGAACTCCAAAAATGGATGACTCTAAGGGAGTCATCTTATCCATGAGCATATTCATGAAGTATTTTTAGGGTTTTTCACCTGGAAGGTTGTAAGTTACATATTATTATGGTTGTTGGATGACATATTGATAGTGGGTAGGATGTTGAGAGGCCACCACATATTGGTATGAAGAGATTAGTGGTTGGGTGGAAGATATATAAGGGTAGGTGGATGTGGGTGGTTGGGTACTAGGGAGAGGTACATTCCCTTATGGGTTATACATGTAACCTAAATTTGGTGTAATGGGCATTTGTTGGGTAAGAGCGGTGGTTAGGTTGGTGACTAAAGAAATGGTAGTGACCTTTGTGGTAATTGGTGGTAAGGTAGAAGGTATAGCTAGCACAAGATTTTAAAGTGAGGTATTGGTTGAAGGAAGGTTGGTAATGCTAGTGGTGGGTACTCCTATAGTGAGGGTAGTATAGGTGGCTAATGGCTGGGTTACTCCTAAGGTGGAGGATTTTTTAGTAGGGGTGGATGGTATAATGGTGCTTGTAGGTTGGGTAGGTTGGTTTTTTACATTAGTATCAAAGGGGTTGTTGGTAGATGAGGAATCTTGGGTAGCCAATGGTTGGGTGGTGACTATGGAAATAGAAGTATTTCCCATAATATGGGAAGGCATACCATAAGGTGGGTCCATAAGTAGAACTAAAGCATGGGTACAATGAGGCATAATGTTAAGGTAATGTTGAAGGGCCACAAGATTATTATCTAAGAAGGTGTTAAAGTCCTCATATCCTTGGGGAACTTCCTGAGGGAAAAGAGGGATTCTCAAAGGGTGAGGAGAGTTTATTAGTTCATAGATGTAGTCCATGGATGAGGAGGTGGAAGAGTTTAACTAGATTGGTGATGGTTTTTTCTCTACTAGATTATTTTTCTACTAGCGAGTTAGAACCATCCAAGGTAAGGGAGATATAATACACAAACAATATCGCCACTCAAATAAAAAGAAGATAATAAATTATCAAGAAAATCAATCACACTCTAAACATCATGTTAAGTCCTACATGTTATTTTTATTCTCTCTTTTGGCTTATGCCTTAAGCTTTCAAGAATTATGTGATTGAAATTGGCTTGTAGAATAGGTACTAGAGAGGAAATCTATGGATGGTTTTAGGTTGTTTATGTGCTCAAAAATAATTTGTATTGGGAATCAATACATGGCTTGGTATTGGGGCCTACCCCCTCACTCCACACATTTTAAAAATAAGGGTATCAGGTGTTTAGACAATATATACCAATTTCTAGAGTTTATACTCAACTAGATAGGTAAGTTGGTTTTCCCCTTGGTAATGACCTCCAAGTAGGATTATAAACAAAGGTTAATGTAATTTCTAGGTGATGAAATCCTAGTTAGGCCTTGTCTCAAGTTTATTTGATGTTTAATTGATGAAGGTGGTTTGGTTTAGTGTGTGTAACAAAAGTGATGCTATGATAGAACTACTTTGCTTTAAGTTAAATTATGTGAGCTAAAATTGTAAGAAATTGATGTGTTGGGTGAATATTTTGTCAACCAGCTAATTGGTGAGGAAAATAGTTCCTATCACCACAACATAGGGAGATTGGTCATCTAGGTGTGGAGTTTTACTACATCAATAGGGGACAAATCTCTCCTCTCATCAAGGGGAGGTTACTTATTAAATATATGGAGGCTATATACTATATATAAGAAAAAAATAACACTCAGGGGTAGGATACACCATCCATCTCTCTTCTTTTAAAGATGATGTTCACAAACAAAGGAGAAAATCTTGGTGAAGACACTAAAGGCACTTCTCTTCTATTAAAAGTGTTCTTGCAGGAGATAGCAAGAGTTCTTTTAGGTAGGATAAGTAACTGATAATAGGGTGCAATAACTGGTAGAATGAAGTGTAGCACAAAGTCTCCACTTTAGCTGGACAAAGAGTGAGATACAAAGAACAATGGGGGCACAATGTCGTCCCAAGGTCCTTTACATAGAAACAAAAAATAAAAACACACTAAAGACAACTATAATAGCATAAAATCTAAAAGTAGCTAACTTTAGGACATCTTCCTTATCACTTCCACTAATTATACTTGTTAGATTAAATAAACAAGAATGCGTCTAGAAGACAGACATAAGAACAATCTCCTAAAATGGCACAAGATATAACAACACAAATTCTGTAATTAAATTGCTTTCTCATTTAGATAAAATAATATGAACAATAGTTTGAGCTCAAAGTCTCAGTAATTCCTTTCAATTTGGGTAGAGTTTTGATTCTATTAATGGGAAGATATTTTTAAGACAATAAAAGAGATTACAATATATAGCCACCAAGTAAGGCTTGGTGCTCTTTTCCATGGGATGGCCCATGCTATAGTTAATGCCTTCAATGCACCTTCAGTTCTATCTGGAGGGACCATGCTAGGAATAATGCATTTCCATAACTATGGTGTGTCCATTCCTCTAATATGTCTCTTCTTAGTATGGACTATCTGGTCCTTTTCTTGATGTTTGTGTAGCTATCCAATTTGTCTTTACTTTATGGAAGAAAAATAGGCCATGTCCTTGATTTGGTGCACTCAGAAGTCTACTTGATCCACTGTTTCACCTACTAGAAATAACTCTTTTGAAGATATTTCTAGTCCTTTGGTCTCACTCCTCTCTCCCCTGTATCAATTTGAGTCTTTAGGATCTCTTTTTGCAAGTTATTTGGTTCTTTCCTTTGGCATTTTGGCCTTTAAATGCATTCAAGTCCGTCATCCTCCTTAGCAATTCCTTCATGTCTTTCCCACTTGCTTTGGCTACTTTCTACTGATATCAATAAGTGACACATGGCGTGTTCAACTTACTTTATCAACTCACCCAGGACCCACCATAGTATTTACAAAATGAAAGGGAGAGACCGTGGATGTTAACACTTAGTGGCTTCCATCAAGATTTTTAAGGGACATGTGGCATGTTCCACGTAATCTAGAAATCACACGGATGATGACACTTGGAGCACTCTACTCTCAAGCTTTTTCCTTTCAGGAATTCTTTTGGTCAGGCTTATTTCCTTTAGAAAAAAGACTAAAGGAATTCCTTTGGGCTTTTCCTTGGTCATTTTCCCATGGATAATACTTTTGAAAGAATTCTAACAGCTCTTTCACTTAATAATTTCCTTCAAACAAAAATTCTGAAGGAAATGTTCCCTATCAGCCTTTGAACAAATCTAAAGGAATTCTATATTTTCTATCTTCTCTTTGACCCTTGAACCAATGCTGCCTACCCTCTACAAGGGCACTTGCCTCTAGTTCACTACCCTCCATAAGGGTATTTGTTCCTTTGGCTTTTGGGCAGCCCCTTGAACCTACCAATTGAACCAGCTTTGTTTAATGGTTCAATGGTTCAATCAGTTCATTCTTCATTATTTGTCCAAGTATTTTTTGATCTTTTGAACCAAGTGCATTGAACCAATTGGTCATTGAACCCGTTGAACCAAAACGGTTCAAGGTTCAACAGTTCAAGCCTTTGTTTTTTTTCCAAGTGTTAAGAGCTTGTTTCTTTCTCACAGAGTCCATCAAAGCCAACCTACAAAGTCCATAGAAATGAGTTTGTAGATCTGGGGGAGTTTGTAGATGTGAGAAATGGGCCTATAGACTGTAGATTTGAGCTTCCTTGTAGAGTCCATAGAAACCAAGTATGTAGTTTTCTCTAACTTTGAAAGGGTCTGTAGAAATATAGTTTATGGAGTCTGTAGAAACCATTTGTGAAGTTTGTAGTTCCAAGCCTACAGATTTCGTAGATCCAAGCCTGTAGAGTCTATAGATTCAATCCTGTAGAGTCCATAGATTCAAGCCTGTAGATTCCATAGATTTTTTAGAAATATTTGAAAAATAAAGAACCTAAATGCTCAAAACAATTTTTGAAATGGGAAAAGAGGATTTTGGTCTGTAAGACCAAAATAGTTAAAATGTTGTCCCAAAAATGAGTGATATTTCTGGGGGACAACAGCTGGCTCTAGTTGGGGAATTTCCTTCAGTTGAAAACTTGGAATAGTTGAGGGGAGTAGAAACCAAAATCTCTAGTGCCTTGAAATGTGCCATTGGGCTATGAAGTCATGCTACCCAAAAAAGAAAGGTGATGAAAATGATAATGAAAAGTACAAAATAGAACTAAAGACTATAAAAATATACATATGTATAGATGATCTTATCTGATGCCTCAAGATTTGAAGTACTTTAGATGCCACCCATTGTGAGATAGTGAAAATGGCATTCTATCTTGATAAACTAGTAAGAAACCATTTTCTCCCCAGAATAAGTGATGGATGAATGGAACTCTCCACCAGGAATCACATTTTTAGTGCACTCCTTTCAGTTCTCTCTTCTTGCCCCATGGTGAGATATGGTCTTCAATCTAAAAATTGTAACTCCTTACTCTCTTAGTGAAGAGTTCCTTTTGCTGAATTTGGAGTACAGTAATATGGTCCACCACCATAGCTTTTTGTTCTGTTGGTTTAGTCTAGCACATGCTTTGATTATCCCCATCAAACACTTGATAAACCACCGATTCATCATCTCCTTTGGTGTGAAGAAGTTTGACATCCTAGTCTTGAGTAGCCTTCAATCCAAGCAATAGAGATTCACATTTAGATGTGTTTTTGGTGTTGTTGAATGACAACTTACATGAAGGAAAAATATCTCCTTGAGGAGATATCAACATAGTCCTAGCTCTAGCATTGGTAGAAGAATTGTTGCCATCAGATTCCAAGATCCAAGCATCACCAGAAGCTGATCTTCTATCAGATTTCTCTTCATTAGAGATGGAAGATCCTTCTTCATTTGTACTACACCCTACCAATTCTTTTGATGTCTTGTTTGGTCAATTCCTAGATTTCTAGCTATAGGACTTTCTTCTACAAAAACATGAACATCCTCTATGGTACCCCTACGCAAAGACTCAAACAAATTTGAGTTTTAGGGGCAAACATTTGGGTGAGCACATATTTTACCTCCTTTTTAGGGAGCAATCTCTTCATTATGCCCTTGATAGGGATCCTTGCCTCAGACAGGTCCATGCTTAGGTCTCCACCAATGTCCAACTACTCAAGATTGGCTTGCAGGAATTCAAATTTAGTCATTTGAATTTTGGATTTCTTGACATGATCAATTATGTCAAATTAATAAAATGGACTAGGAAGAGAGGATGGGAGTTCATCCTTTTGGTTTTTGGGAGGGGGAGGACTAGCCTGTGAATTTGAAGTTGAAGGCACAAAAATGATTTAGGTACTTACTTTATTATCAACTACCAAGTCCTTTGGCTAGGAAGGTAGAGTGGTTCCACGCTTAGAAATTGAAATTTTTGGTTGAGGTCACTCTTTTGTCTTCTCTTTATCAGCCTATTGGGCTGACTGATTTTTGGACTAGGTGAACATAGCATATGATCCCTCATCTACTTTACCTTCACTTCTAGGTTCATCTTGATAATTTAAGAAACCAATGTTGGAGTCACCATCTAATTCTTCTTCTTCTTCTTCAGTGAAGAGATTAGTGTCATTTTCTTGTTTAAACTCAGGTTGGAAAGAGAAATCATGTTTTGTTTCTAGATATCCAATTGCTAAGTTGGTTGGAGATGCTTCAAGGGTGAGGTTCCTCTATGGAGGAGGAAGATGATTTGGTTGCCCTTAATTTTTGGTAGCATTGCCTTGATATGACTGATTGGGGAATGTCTTCCTTGGTACATCTCTATATGAAGGAGCAAAAGACATACCTTGTGCCATTTGCATTTTCAAGGCTAGAAATTCATTCGCCATCTTTTGCACCATTTGATCAGTGGTGGTTGTGGGTGAGTATTCAGAAGATGAAGAGGGTTTACCTTTATTTGGATCTCTCCTTATCTTTCCTACCAAGATAAGGTCATTTTCTACCTCAGTATCCAAGTCTTGAGCAGTCTCAAGGTCTATGTGGCCAACATATTTCAATAGAAAACTCACTTCAGGTAGCTGTGAGTTGATGAAGAAGCATTTGAGGTTTTTAGGTGTGGACTGAGCAATGATAGGAATTTGATTCCTTAGCTTGTCAAATTTTTTTATGAAATTCCTCATGGGTTCATGAGGTTCCTTCTTCATCTATGAAAGTTGGGCTAGCAAAGCATGTGCATCTTTTGTAGGCTTAAACCTTGCTTCAAATTTTGCTTTAAGTGTGTCCCAGTCAGTCACCGATCTAGCCTGCAAGTGGTAGGACCAGTCTGTAGCAGCGCCTTATAGTGTTTCCAAGAAAATCTTGACTGCAACATCCTCAAATTTAGCTCCTATAACACCACAGGCTATGCTGAAGGCTGTAATATGTTCATTAGGGTGAACTTTCTCATCACCAAAAAATTTGGGGAAATTATTCCTTGAACTACGTGGAAGCTCATGTAGAGGTGGAGTCAAATTAAGTGGGCCAAATGAGTTACCCTAGGGGCCTTGAGCCATGGTTTGATTATGTAAAAGTGGGATAACAAATCTGGGTGGAATTTTGATAGGCAAGGCTCTACTGGCAACAAAAAAAGAAGCTCTACCTTGTGTTGGTGACCTAGTTGGGCTAGGAGGAAGACTCCTAGTTTGTTGAAGGTGAGCTTATGGAGGAAACAATTCAAAATTACTCTGCTGCACCAACTCAAAAGCAAGGTCAACAACACCTTGAGATTTTTGGCTTTTGGTATAGCATGGAGTTGCTAGATTGTGAATCAAAAATGGAAAAGGACTGGTCTCACTTCAATTTGAAGCTTAAGGCTTCAAACTACTTGTCCTTCCCTAGCAGAGTCACCAAAAACTGTTGGGTGAATATTTTGTCAACCAGCTAACTAGTGACCAAAATAGGTCTCTTCAACCACAGAATAAGGAGATTGGTCATCCAAAGTTGCAAGTTTACCACATCCAAAGGGGACTAATCTCTCCTCTCATCAAGGGGAGGTTCCCTATAGGTATAAAGGTGATATATATATATATATATAAGCTGAAAATAACACTCAGGGGTAGGATACACCATCCATCTCTCTTTTTTCAGAGATGATGTTCACAAACAAAGGATAAAATCTTGGTGAAAACACTAAAGGCACTTCTCTTCTTTTAGAAGTGTTCTTACAAGGGACATTAAGAGTTCTTTCAAGTAGGATAAGTAACTAATAATAGGGTGTAATAACTAGAAGAATGAAGTGTAGCACCAAGTCTCCACTTTAGCTACCCAAAGACTGAGATACAAAGAACAATGGGGGCAAAAAGTCATCCCAAGGTCCTTTACATAGAAATAGTAAATAAACACACACTAAAGACAACTATGATAGCACAAAGTTTGAAAGTAGCTAACTTTAAGACATCTTCCTTATCACTTCCACTAATTTTGCTTGTTAGATTAAATAAACAAGAATGTGTCTAAAAGATAGACATTAGAACAATATCCTAAAATGGCACAAGATATAAGAGCACAAAGTTTGTAAGTAACTTGATTTCTCATTCAGATAAAATAATATGAACAACAATTTGAGCTCAAAGTCTCAGTAATGCCTTTCAATTTGGGCAGAGTTTCACTTCTATTAATGAGAAGATCTCTCTAAAATGATAAAAGAGATTACAATATATAGCCACCAAGTACGGCTTGGTGCTCTTTCCCATGGGACATCCCATGCTACAGTCAATGCCTTTAATGCACCTTCAGTTCTATTTGGAGGGACCATGCTGGGAATAGTGCATTGCCATCACTATGGCATGTCCATTCCTCTAATATGTCTCTTCTTAGTATGGATTATCTAGTGCTTTTCCTGATGTATATGTAGCTATCCAATTTGTTTTTACTTTATGGAAGAAAAATAGGCTGCATCCTTGATTTGGTGCACTCAAAAGTCTACTTGATCCACTGTTTCACCTACTAGAAATAACTCTTTTGAAGATATTTCAGGTCCTTTGGTCTCGTGTCTCTCTCCCCTATAGCAATTTGAGTCTTTGAGCTCTCTTTTTAGCCAGTCGTTTGGTTCTTCCCTTTGGTATTTTGGCCTTTAAATGCATTCGAGTCTGTCATCCTCCTTAGTAATTCCTTTGTGTCTTTCCCACTTGCTTTGGCCACTTTTTGCTAATCTCAACAAGTGACATGTGGCATGTTCAGATTACTTTATCAACTCACACGGGACCCACCACAGTCTTTATGAAATGAAAGGGAGAGACCACGGATGTTAACACTTGGTGGCTTTCATCAAGATTTTCAAGGGACACATGGCATGTTCCACATAATCTAGAAATCACACAGACGATGACACTTGGAGCACTTTGCTCTCAAGCTTTTTCCATTCAGGCATTCCTTTGGTCAAGCTTATTTCCTTCAGACAAAAGTTCAAAGGAATTCCTTCAGGCTTTGCCTTGGTCATTTTCCCATGAAAAATACTTTTGAAAGAATTCTAACGGCTCTTTCACTTAAAATTTCCTTTAGACAAAAATTCTAAAGGAAATTTTCCCTATCAGCCTTTGAACAAATCAAAAAGAATTATATTTTTTCTATCTTCTCTTTGACCCTTGAACCAATGTTGCCTACCCTCCGCAAGGGCACTTGCCTCTAGTTCACTACCCTCTGCAAGGGCATTTGTTCTTTTGGCTTTGGGGCAGCCCCTTGAACCTATCGATTGAACCAACTTTGGTTCAATTGTTCAATGGTTCAATCAGTTCATTCTTCATTATTTGGCCAAGTCTTTTTTGACCTTTTGAAACAAGTGCATTAAACCAATTGGTCATTGAACCCATTGAACCAAAATGGTTCAAGGTTCAACAGCTCAATGGTTCAAGCCTTTGTTTTTTTTCCAAGTGTTGAGAGTTTATTTCTTTCCTACAGAGTCCATAGAAGCCAACCTGTAGAGTTCATAGATCTGGGGGAGTCCATAGATGTGAGAAACCAACCTGCAAAGTCTGTAGATTTGAACTTTCCTATAGAGTCCGTAGAAGCCAAGTTCATAGTTTTCTCTAACTTTGAAAGAGTCCATAGAAATCTAGCTTGTAGAGTCTATAGAAACCATCTGTGAAGTTCATATTTTTAAGCCTATAGAGTCTATAGATCCAAGCTTATAGAGTCCATAGATTCAATCCTATAGAGTCCATAGATTCAAGCCTATAGAGTCCATAGATTTATGAGAAAGCTTTGAAAAATGAAGAACCTAAATGCTCAAAATAATTTTTGAAATGGGAAAAGAGGATTTTGGTCTGTAGGACCAAAATAGTTCAAATGTTGTCCCAAAAATGATTGATATTTTTGGGGGGCAACACGATGTATGTACTTAATTTTAAACCTAAAAGAAATTTCAAATTTGTTAATGATCACAAATAGAGAGAAAATCATACTAATTTAAATAAAATAAAACCAAAGTAAAGACTTAATGTCCCATTGGGCATGCCATAATGTTTCAGTGAATTTCAGCTTATATTTCAAAAAGGGAAGAGGAAGAAACTAAATATGGGCATGGTTGAAAAACTTGTTTGATTTTGCATGTGTTGAATTAAATGATTGTGAATAAATCCTCTTTGGCTTGGGAAGATGACCTGATAATAAGATAACACTAAATTAAATGGTTGGTTAGATAGATAGCTGAGTGGATTGTATAGCGCTAGCTAAATCCCAGAAGCAAGAGCTTCCTTGGGGGTTGTCAATCCACACATTTTAAACAATTATGTTTATAAATAGAATAGAAGGTATTTGCATCAATAATCAAAAGGTAATGAAATTGAATACAAGAAATGCTTGATAAATAAATACACTATAAATGACTAATATAGCGGTAAGTAAGTCAATATTAGTGCTAAATGGCTCGTGTCTACTTCAAAAAATTAGAGAGGGGTCTATGAATAGAAAAGAACATATAAAATTAGATTTGGTTGAGGGTAAAAGGGTGAAAATAACTTACTATTATTTTCTATCATAGTGACCATCGATGGTTAGGTTGAGCATCGACAGTTAAGGTGACCATCAATAGTCAAGGTGATCATCAATGGTTGGATAGACCATCGATAGTTGGGATAAGTATAAATGATTACTATGGTAGGTCTAGGTTGGTAAATGGTCAGATTGATGGGATCACAAAGCTTGATTTTAGCAGATGGGTTGATGGTAGGATGAGTGTGAAAGGCAAATAAAGTATTTCAATACTAAAAAATAAATACTTATATTGTAGAAGGATGACTAGGTGGGTACTTGAGGTGGTTGGCCTATTGGTGGGTTCTATCATAATTTTGATATAATAATGATACTTGATGCTTTGGTAGAGCGATGGTGATAAGTTGGCTTTCTAACATGATGCCTAGATCATTAGATCACTAATGATGATTGACCTATAAAATAAAAAAAATCTAAATGCACAAGCTCTTAATAATAATTATAGATGGAATTCACCTCCCTACTCCTCTCTTATTATAGGATAGGCAAGAGAGTTACAACAAGACATTGATTGGGCCTTCTAAGTTTAACTCATAAATGCAATGGATCACACATGGATTTAGACAAGCTATTTTTAGAAAAACAAGGTAAGTGGCTTGCATTTTTGTGGTTGTGGAGGTGTACCTTGATTTCCAATGGTCAAGGTGACCATCGGTGGTCATCTTAACCATTGAAAATCAAGGATGAAGGTAAAAAAAAGGTAAAAGGGTAAGTTAATTCAAATTGACTATGTGTAGGCTTAGTTTGTGGTTGAAGGGTCAAACTAGTCCCAAGGGGGTCCTAAGGTGGTCTAAGTGAATTTCAACATTTAGAATCATGGTGTGCATATTTATAATGTTTACAATTGTATTTGTTGTGAAGGGGCATAGTGTAAGTGTCCATATCACTAACATTTGTCACATAACTTGGTATATTCTTGGCATTCTTGATCCATAATTAGCCAATAATAACCTTGTTTGAGTAAATTGTGTGACATCACTTTACCACTAAAATGACCACCACACTCACTAGCACGTACCTTTCTCATAGCCAAATTAGCTTCCTCAGCTATCAAACATTGGATTATGTACCCATAAAAATATTTTTTTATTTAATTCCTTTCCAATAATTACATATCTAAGAGATTTTTGTTATAGTTTGAATTTTTCATTTCTTGTGAAAGTAATAGGTGTAACAAATTTACGTAAAAAGTTATATATATCATAGAACCATTCAAATGCTATTGTGCTACATGTGGTAACTACAACCATTAGAGTTATGAGGTCTACATGGGACATTGATGGATATTATATTTTCTTGATAGTGAAGATAACCTTGTCTTGATCTCTTTCAAGGGGGATCAATGATGTTGCACTAAACATTACATTAGCATTCCAATTATCTTTACATGGAATATTTTTGAATAGAGAATTTTTCAAACTAAGCTTGTAGACATTGAACCATATTCCTGTAGGTAATACAACATTCTTCTTTGGCTTATTAGATATATATAACTTCACCGACAACTAATTATAAATCCTTATAAACTTTAATTGATTTGATCTAGAGAGCCTAAGATGATTGAAGGCCTAAGATAAGAGCTTTATATTATGAAATGTTGTTGGTACATGAAAAACTAAGTTAGTGATGGGTACTATGTGCCCAAGTAGGTCAATGAAAAAAATTTCAGATCTGACTTTATATGCACATCTAAAACTATCAAAGAACATTATCCATGTATCATAAGTGGTATTATATGTTGTGAAGTCATCCATGAAATCATTATTGATAGGATTTGTATCCAATAATGGGGCTATTGTCAATTGATCTTCAATTATCTAAACTTTTACTAATTTTTTAAAGATGATTTTGAGGTTAAATTCTATGAGTAACATAACCCATTTTTCAATATGGCTTGAGAGATGCAGTTTTGACATGAGGAACTTTAAAGGATAGACTTTCGTAATAACTTTTGTCTCATTGTTAATCATATAGTTTCATAGCTTATGAGTAGAAAATACAAGTAAAAAACAAGTCTTTTTTATTATTGGATAATTTTATTCATAATTAATAAGTGCATGAATTATTTAATAAATGACCCACTCTTTATGTTAATCACTATGTTGTGTTAGGAATGCACTGAGTTAATGATCTATTGCTGAGAGGTAAATTAGAAATGGTTTGTCAAGTGTTGGTGGTACCAAGACATGTGGGCTTAGTAAATACTATTTGAGTGTGTAAAATTTTTATTGACATGTGATGTCCCATTTAAATTTTATATCCTTTTTAAGTAATCTGGTGAATGATTGAGTCTCATCTATGAGCTATGCCATAAGGTGGCATATTATCTAAATCTTACCTTTGAGGGAGTGAAGTTGATTTAAATTGGGAGAAGGAGGCATGTTCATTATTGATTTGAATTTCTTAGGGTCAACCTCGATACTGTGTTTAGATATTATGAATCCCAAGAGTTTACCTAATGAAACCCAAAATATGCATTTCTTGGGATTGTGTCATACATTATATTCCCTCAAAACTATCTTTCAAATCTATTGCATGATGTTGTCATTCTTTTGATTTTGTAAGCAAATCATTAACATAATATTCAACTATTTTATGAGTAAGAACATGATATATATGTGTCATTTCTCATTAGTATGTTTTACCTACATTGTTTAATCCAAAATGCATGACTATATAGAAAAAAGTGCCCTATGGCATGGTAAAATAAGTTTTTTCTTGGTATTCTTTAGTGATCTTAATTTGATTATAACTAGTGAATTCATCCATAAAGGAGAGCATTTTGTATCTTACCATAGATTTTAATATCATATTGATGTTGGTAGAGGAAAATCACCCTTAGGACATGAAATATTTAGGCCTTTAAAATCACAACAAAATTAGATTTGGCCATTAGGTTTTATAAGAGGGACAATATTAACAAGCCATTGGGGATGATCAACTCATAAAATAAAACAAGCATTAAAGGGGAATTGAATCTCATCTTTGAATAAAATAGCAACTTTAAGGTGCATTTTTTATTTTTTTGTTTAACCAGCTTGGTATTAAGATAGAGTGTAACCCTATGTACTATAATTGAGGGATCAATGCCATGAATATCTAAATAAGCCTAGCAGAATACTTCAATAAAATCATTTAAAATATAATGAATATTTTTATCTTATTATTTATGTAAGACAATAACCATTAGTATGATATGAGGATCAGTATCTCTACCATAATTGAATTCAACTATTTTTTCATTAAGTAACGTAGATCAATCTATAGTGTGTGGTGTTTTAGGGATAATATCATCTGTGTCAAGTAAAATATCATCTAAATCATCTAAATGCTCACCAAAGTATGCATAGGCATTTGTATAATGAGAAAACCTATTTTTATGATAGAAGGAATGGAGATACTTGTATGCCTCTAGGAATTATAATGTATACTCATCATTAGAAAATTCATTGAAAGTAGGTAGATCTGGAGAATCTATATCATTGATAAGATCAAGGTAAATAATTGAGAGTGTAGAAACATGGTTTACCATATTTTATACCCATGAAATAGGTGAAAAAAACATAATATTCTAAGAAATATGGTGAGAGGCCTTGGCATTGGATGTGAAATATTTATATTTAATCCCTTGTCTACCCTATTGATCATATTATTCAATGGGATTAAGGATTTCTTACTCATGTTACCAAGGCCTTGTTCTATATAACCCATTTTTTGGAAATACCTCTATGCAAAAATAGAAGAAAACTTATTATCCTCTACTTTGGAAGTATCTAGGGGAGTGATATGTGTGATATCAATATTATATTGGAGTGGTGTTGTATCAAAATTCATTTGAAGAATATAATTATGTGAAGGCTCTGTATGTTGATAACATTTGAATGGTTCTTCATCCATATAACAAGTATAGATATGGCCTCTATAGCTAAAATTTAAACATGCATGTAAAGTGGATGTAACTACATGTATATCATGAATCCATGAACTTCTAAGAAACATATTGTAATTAAGATCATTAGGCATAACTTCTCATGTTGTAGGTACCGTTCTAGGCCCTAATTTAAGGTTTAGTTTGATTCGACCTAAAAATTTATGTGGAATATTATCAAACCCTTGGATGTTCATGTCATAAGGATTTAAATCCTTAGCATGTATATTAAGAAGTCAAAGAAAGAGATATTACAAATATTTAGTCCTGATCCATTGTTGACTAAATCTCATTTAACACCTACATTATTAATTCATAATGCAATATAGAGAGGTAAGTGTAAATTTATGATTTATTGATGTAGAATGTCTTCCATTTAGAATTAAATATGTCCTTTGGTACATTTCATAGTATTAATTAAGGAAGCAACATAAGTTGGCTCAAATGTTTGAATCACCTGAGTATCATAGAGTGTAGCATACAAAATGCCTTTTTATGTGTCAAAATGTTTTAGGAGCTCTAAAATTAAAAATATGGCTGAAAAATCACTAATCTAGTCAAAAAATCTATATTCATGGGTGTTGCTAACCTGCCAATCTTTGAAACCACATGCATACATCATAAGCTAGACCATAAGGTCTAGTAGGAGCATAGAGTTGGTAGTAGAGGTGGGATGGTGGCTAGATGTGTGTGATAAATAAGTATGAGGGATAAATGAGACCACTGACGTTCCCTTATGTCTAGGAATGATAGGCATAGAATTAAAGTGAATTAAAGACCAAATAACATCTAAGCGAGACTTGTTAAATTTAGGTAATGATTTTTTTTCTTATGTAATGTATTATCTATGTCTTTGAAAATTTGTGTCTTAATTGAATTCCACATAAGAGAAAGATAGCATGGTAAATAAATAATGAAACATGACAAGTATTTTAATTGATATAAAGCATCATGTATACATGTGTTTATGTCTTTTCTGAGTTCATTCTAAATTAAAGGGAACACACATGTAAATGAAAGTATTAAAATTTTCAATAAAAAGTGATACACTTCTTTTTTCATTATTTTCAGGATTATATCAAACAAAATTAGAAAATTTATGGATATAAAATTAGAATGATGTAAATAAAAACCCTAGTGTTATCTAGGGTTAGGGTTTATGAAATATTTAAAGTAAGTCAAGTTCAAAAAATGTTTTAACATTTCAAAACTTAGAGAATATAAATCCTATGTTGTTAAAGAGTTGAGTATACTAAAAAAGTGTAATAATATGCAATAAATATAACCTTTGATTGGTTATATAATTAAATAACTTTGACCTTTATAAAAAATATTAATAAGTAGTGAAAATAAGAACTTAACTGGAAAATGACTGAGATGGATGATATAAAAGCTAAAAACTAAGGTAGGGGTTGGTTTGAGTGTCATAAATAGGATCCCAATGTTAGATCCACTCCTAGATAGTAGTTACCTAATTAAACAATAGTACATTATTGGATATGTGGTGGTAGTGTCCCTATTTTGGTGATGGTTTTATCTATGCAAGACTGTCTTGAACTTCTAAGTGCACCTATGTCTCGATCTATGAGGTTTTTTCCTAGGTGCATGGCTTATGAAACCATATTTATTTATTATTTTGATTAATTTTTTTAGCAAACCCTAATCCTCCATGTTTTTAGGGAATATAGTTGATATAATCTTATAGGTGTGTTTTTTAGTGGGGTAGGCTAGACAACGTCAACACCCTGTTATGATGAGTGTTACCTATGTACAAATACTCTGAATATGGATCAAGCCTAATGTATTTTTCCCCACCTAAGTGTTAGTGAAAATTCAAGTGAAGCTAGTACAATAGTGGACTTGAGTTATTTGAATGTGTTTGAGACTATAAATATGGATAATCTAAGATTAGAAATGTTGTATATGGTAGTATGCAAAAGTAGAGTAGAATAACAATTAATAACCTTAATTGTGCATAACGTTTTTGGTGTTTAAATTTGTATTTTGGATTTGATTTCCATCTAGTGGTTAGAGGGATAAAATTCAAGTATTTATACTATTATGTTTCTTTTTCATATGCCAAATGAGGTCTAGGATGACCCTAGGAGGTTTTAGATTTGAAAATATATCTATTTGTGAAAAAAGGAGGGAAATAACATTAGCGCCATTATTGGGACACTAGCACCATGTGGCTCTATTGTCATTATTATGGTTCTAGTGTCTAAATGTTAGAACACTGGGCATGAAGGTCCAAGAAGGAACAATGAGGTTCTAGGACTATTTTAGTGATGATTAGTGATAAATGTGGCCTACATAAAGGTTGGATAAGTGTGAAAATAGGCTCTAGGATAGGTCTAGGTCTAAGATAGGTATACGTAGTCTCAAGTAGCACTCTTAACACTCAAATACCACTTTTATGTTATTACACATAAAAATAGGTACCCCATTCTATAGTAAATGTTGTTTTTTGTTGGTGTTTAGGATCTATATGAACTTGGTTATAGCCCAAGAAACCATCCATACATGATAAAATTTCATATCTAGTGGTGGAATCAACTATAACATCTTTTGAACATAAGGGGAAGTTATCATTTGAACATGCTAAGTTAATATTATGAAAATAAATGCATATACAAATGACCATGGTGATTTTTTTATGAATGGGAATGATGTTTGATACCCATTCTGAGTAGTCAATAGGTTTGATGAATTTGGAATTAAATTTTTTAATAATTTCTTTGTGACATAAGGTGGAAAATTTAGGTGGATATTTTCATTATTTTTGTCTAACAATTTTTGCATTTGGGTAAGTAATGATATTATGTACGATGATTCTAGTATCAATACCTAGCATATATTCATGTGAACAAACAAATGTTTCATGATACTTGACAAAGAATACACTAATTTTATCATGCTTTATTAGGGTATGTTCTTTAGAGACGGTGGTAGGTTGAGGACATCTTGGTATACATAATTATATTTTTGTGGCTTCTTTAATGATCATAAAATTCCCATCTTGTAAATGATATTGATCATGAGGAAGAGAAGAAATAGGATTTGTTTTACGATCCACAATAGTAATGAAATTATTAAATTAAGGAGATTTTCATGTGAATTTCCCCTGTTTATGATGTTGTTAGCGAAGCTGAGGTTCTCTAGCATGGAGTAGTTCAAGTATAGATTCATCACTAGAGAGTGTGGGTATTAGTCCATATTATTTGACATATACTTTGAAACTAGTGATTTTATTACTTTTATGATCCTATTCATAATGTATTTATCCTAAAAAATTTTATTTATCATCTAAGGTAATTACAAGTATAGGATCAATTTTAGGTTGAGTGGGGTCAACCAGATTGGTGATAGTTGTGTTAGGTTGTGTTTAATATATAGGTTTAGTTGGATTGAGGTGGCTAGCCTTAGTGGTGTCAATAAAATCATGAGAAGGAAGAGAAGTTGTTAGATTATTTAGTTGTGTAGAAAGTGTATAAGGGTTATAATTCTCCAAATTTTCTAGAGTTGATATTTGTTTAATTACCCATGGGGTATCTAGTAGTGAAGGATTAATGGGAGAGACATGACCTTCAGGTTCTGATTCAATATTAGTTTATATATGAATGACATGGACATAACATTTGAAGTAATGTATTTTGGCTAATGTTTGTTGAAATATTTGTACATCTAAGTCTCATTATTGATTTTAGACCATGATATAATTATCATCATATGTGTGGAAAATAGTGCATGCATTTATTTGTAAGGGATAATAAAAAGTGAATGCATCTAAATTTATAAATTTTTAGGTATATATTGTTAAAGGATCTTAAAATAATTAAGCCACACCATAATCATCACATAAGAAATCAAATTCTATGTAAGAATCTTCTTGTGCATTTCCTAAATTAGGAATTTTAGTGATATCATCAAATAGAGGGATGGTATGATCATGTAGAATTAAATAAGGAGGAAGCCACTCCAAAATGTAAGGAGGTAATTTAATAGTATTAAAAGTATTTTGTAAATCATTAAGTTCATCATCATTAGAATAAATAAGACTGACCTTTAAATATATATTCATGTTAACAAATTTAGGTAAAGGTACATTATTAATGCATGGAGTGCTTCTAATTTGATATTGGGATTTGGGGTTTGGTAGTTGTACACTTCATGGAATAGGATCCACCTTCATTTTTTAGTGTTTTCCATTATGTACGAATTTAATACATTGAAAAAATAAGGAGGCAATATCCCTCATATGATGTGTTCATGGGTGACCTAAGAGTATGTTGTAAGATAGTGGTAGATCAAGGACCATGAGCTTGGTATGTATTGTCTTGGGTCTAACAGTGAGGGGGATGAAAATAAAACTAAGTTGTTTTTGAATTATCTTATAAAATACTTGACATGTGAGATAAGTTATTTTAAGGTGATATTTGGTATATCCAATTTATTGCATTATCCAAAGGGAGGTAACATTAATTTCCAATCCTTCATCTACTAGGAATTTTTAGATAATGGTTTTATTAATTTTAATTTTAATAAAGAGAGGTGGATCATCATCTCAAAAAATCATTTCATTTTTAATCATGTCTTCTTCAAGAAATTCTATGGAATTCTTATAAGAGGTACAGATAGTATCAATAGTATGTACATTTATAGGTGAAGGGCATTTAGGAGGTTTTTCCATATCAAGAGATGGTAGTTTTTCAATGTTTTATAATTGTTACATTAGAAAATTACAATGATATGGATAAGTATGAACTTACCCCATGAGTGGTATTTTACAAGGCATTGAACTAAGATCTTCCAAAAAAATCCAATGTGATTTAGAAGATGAAGAACCAACATGAGGTTTGGGAGGTACAATGTTTTTTGTAAGAATAAGAGAAGTATATTGAGGTTTTGGTTGTGGGAGTGTTTCATCATTTGGTTCAGATGGTATGGTAGTGATATTTATAGTGTCTTTAAGTAATTGTTCTTTAATTGAAGGTTTTTTATGTTTAGTGATGGGACCTTTATGGGCATGTTTGCATCTATAATTGACTTTGGTTACATTCACACATTGATAATTGGTATACTATTGGTTAATTAGCATCAATTGCACATATATCTTCATTTGAATGTTGTGGGTTATAAATAGAGAAATATTTTTTAGGTTTAGATGTTGAAGGCTTGGTAACATTTTTTTAGAGAATTTGACATAATCATGATGATGTATTTTGGTTAGAGCATCATGTTTGAATATATCTCCTAACATAAAATAAGCAACAAATTTGAGGAGCCTATTACATGTTTCATTAGAATGACCCACATCAACATGAAACCAACAACATTTGTTGGGATCATACCATGTAGGTGGATCATTATGATAGGTGAAAATTCTAGAGGGAGATAATAATTGATTCATTTGTTGGACTATTACTAGTGTATGGGAAATAAGGGGGTTATCCACTTTGAATACTCATTTTTTAGGAGGACTTATATTAATCACATTAGTGAAATTTTAGAAATATCCCTTGAGGGATTTATGATTTGGCTCAAATTTTATATTTTAGTTTGATCAATTACATCATTTATATTTTGTGGAGAAAAATTTCAAACTTTATATTGAAGTGGGGGTATTAGGGTGGTTATAAAGATTTTAAATAAGTTATCATTAGTCATGTTATGATCAAATTTATGATCTAAATATTTTCATCATTTAATGAAATCATGAGCAGATTCAGAAGGGGATTGTTTAGCATTGATAAAATGACTAAGACAATTTTTAGTAAAATTATTATTTAGAAATTACTTTACTAGAGGGCTGACTAAATCCTCTAGTTTCCATATAGAATGTTAAGGGAGTTGATTATTCGATTATAATACATCTCCAAAAAAAAAATTATTAGAATTTATGTGGTAGCAAAGGTTTTTATTTGATTCCACTATTTGTAGAGAATACCAAATGCTTTAAAAAAAGATGCATGGTCTTTAGTTCCATCATATTTAATAGTTGGAGAGATATTTACCATATCAATAGAAACAATGAAGGGAGATAAAAGTTCATTTTGAATATTTTGAAACATTTGATTATGTATAAGATGTTAGGAAAAGATATTTCTTGTGGCATATCTAAGAGGTGGAGTGATGAAATTATGGTTATTTTAAGGTAGGATAATAAGAGGTTGATTTAATCATGTTTAATAAATGATGTTGCATTTGCATTATTTGATAATTATTGGATGTTTGCATAATATTCATTTGTTGAAAAATTTATGCATGAAATTGAGTGGTGTAAATTGGTGTATTTGGAATATTAGTGTTTAAATTTTTTCCTATAGTGTTATTGGTTAAGCTTGTGTTAATTACTCATATAGTCTAATAAGGTAATATGGAGAGAGAAGTGTCTTAATAAGTGTGAAATTGATCTGATCCATTAGTGTCATCATTTTGGGTAATTTGAACTATATTATAATCTAGAGATGAAGGGTGAGAGAATGTTCACCAAAATCAAGTATCATCTTGGGTAACAAAGTTAGGAAGGAAAGAATACCCCATGTATTATCTAAATGTATTAAGGTTGTCTAAAAAGATTTTAATCAGGGATTTCATGATGATTTGAATGAGGATCTTAGACTAAGTAGAAAAGGTGAAATATTAGAATAAAGTTGGCTAGATAATAAAATAGATCAGCTAAACATGATTTAAGGATAAATAAATGCATCATAAAAGTGAAATAGGTTCGATCACGTTGATTAAGTTTAAAAGGAAGAGTAAAAAACATATAGGAAAGGACATGATTGAATAGGTCGATAGTGTTCTATGAGGGAAGCACTAAATACCAACCTATGAGAGATTTGGTTAGATAGAAGGAATGTGTTATGTAGAAGGGTAAAAAAAACAACCTTTAAGAGATTGGGTCGATCAAAATGACTATGTTCTCTAGCAAAAAACTATAGGAGACATAGTTGATTGGGTTGACTATGTTTTGAGGATAAAGATAGGTTTTAACAATTATGACTCTAGATGATATAGTGTTAATCAACAAATAAATTGAAATAAACACACATACAACTAGGTTGATCTAGATCCAAAACACAACACAAACCTTGTACCAACATTGAACCAGAATTTTTTTCAATACAACATACAATTGACAAAGAGCAATCAATAATTCTAAAAAATAGAAATGGTAATCTATGTAGTCATTCTTGAATGTTTTAAATTATAGCTTAAAAAAGAAATGTGATAGGGCATTCAAATTTAGAAAAGAAATTGAAAGAGATAAGTTAAATCTAATTTTAGGTTGTTAAGGATGAAAGGGATCTATATTGGTGATGGTATTGGCTTGATATTTGGGCCTACCCCCTCACTTCGCAATCCTACAATAATAAGGGTGTTAGGTGCTTTTCCAATATATACCATCAACCATGTATTTATGCTCAGCCATAAAAACAAGTTAGCTTCCCCCTTGGTAAATATATCGAAGTAAGTGGGCCTTAGGTAAATATATTTAATTCTTTTTTATATTTTTTGATTTGGTAGTGTGTGAATAAAATAAAAAACAATGTGACTAAATGGATAAATTAAAATTTCCTGGTTATACTATGTGTGCTACTCTAAGCAAGCAATCAACCAAATGAAATATTAACTAATTAATATAAATGTGAGTTAATTTATTTTTCTTGAAGAGTATTGGGTCAATTATTTTGATTGAGTATACAAAAAGTAAAAAAGAGAATCAACATGATCAATTTTATTTGTTAAAGAAAATGGAAAAAAACACATTCAAACAAGTTGACCAAGTCTCTCAGGAAAGAAGTAATTACAAAACTAAGTCAACTTAGTTTACTATAGGGTTACATTTTTATAAAATTATAAACTGTGAAAAATAGGATTTAAATTAAGGAAATAAATGAATAAGTTGGTGAGAATGAACCTGATGATTTAATAATGTTGAATTGTTGTTTTTATATTGTGTCATCCAAATGAAGATTTTTACCCTACTAGCAGAGTTGACTATGTCTGAACACCTATATGTAGAAAATAAAATTGATTTGATGATATTGATTTACTTGTCTATAATTGAAGATGACTTGCATAAAGCTAAATATATTTTACCAGATCAACTACATGTTAAATCCTATGCACATAATTTTAGACTGAATCGATAGAAATGATCTAATAATATTAAAATGAAATAAATAAGAAATGAAAATAAATGAAAGTGTGAAGGAAAACTTGCAAGGATTAGTTTCATGTTGGGTACATCAAAATGTATACAAGGGAAAGTGAAGATGATTTATAAATCATTCTTAGCTCAGAGAAGATAAATCAAACTAGCCATTCCACTTGTTGGTGTATTTAGACAATTAGGGTCATGACCAGTATGGATCTACTAGACCTAACTAAAGGGTCTATTACCATACAATATCACTAGAGAGGGTTCAAAATCCTATAGTTGATTAATACCACACAATAACACTAGCTTGGTCCTACAATTTGTAACAAATTAAAATAAATTTAATATAATGCTCAATAAAGCTTGTGGCTCAAATGGGGGATAATAAACATAAATAATAAACATGTAAGTAATAACCTTATTCAATTTAATGTAGAGGTGATCCTAAGTATGGAGAGATAAATGCATTCATAATCCATTACACATGAAAATATATCTACTAACAAAAGAGGAGTAATAGTTAGGAATATTTACCTTGAAGATGAACTTGTCAAGCCTTTATCTCTCCCTTGGCCAATGTTGCTTTACAAGAGGTTGTCTTGTTCATAAGGATAATAGAGATAGGTCAGCTCAAGGATATAATACTTCTCCTATGCATCCAAAAGAGTTTTTCCACAAGATAATATTCTTATCAAAATAAGTATGAAACCCTAAGTAATGAATCCTCAAGTAGAATGGTGGATAAGAAGATAAATAAACATAAATGAATGATTCTCTCTCTTGGAAATGGGGTGGAAGGTGTGTTTATATATTTGGATCTAACCCTAAACTCTTCCATAATTTTAGTCGACATAGTAGGCCTAGTCAACCTTTTTGTATGTAAATAGAACACTTAGGTCCTAGACTAAGTTGGTTGGGCTGATTTAGTCTCGTAACATGCTCAATTCCAAAAATAGGGTGGACCCATTAGATTGGGTTTGGAGGATGGTAAAAAAGAGGTTTGGATTAGGTAGGGGATATTTTGGGTGGTGAATTTCTTAGAGTAGTATTTAAGGTAGGTGTCAAGTCTTAGGTAAATTTATAGGAGGGAATTATATTTATCTCAAGTGGTGGTATAGGTAACAAAAATATTATAAATCACCAATGGTCATCTCACCCCTTTCCTGATGCACCATTTAAGGCATGTACTCTGAGAATTTAAGACTCGACAGGTTCTTACAAGAGAGAAAACATCAACAATACAGTATTTTTGTGTGTTCCAACTACATCAGTCAACACTTATATAGGCATTTGTGTGTGAATAAACTACATTAACATAGTTTGATATAATGAATTGATTTTTATTTTATTTTTCCTCTATTTATTAGATTATGTCATTTAATACTTATAAATTTTAGCCATCAAACTATTATATTTTATCCATATTTAACTACATCAACTAATATTGATATAGTTTTATCTCTACCTATTAATTTATATGGATATATCAAATAGTATTGATATAATACACTTATTTTTCCTGATAATTTAAAATTTCTAGGATTTAACTAAATTGGCTAAGCTCAATATAGTTTTATCATTAGATTTTTAATTATGTAACTACATTTCCTACCCATTGTTTAATGATGACATTGACCAAGTTAGATATAATTTATATTTCATTATGATTATATCGACCATGCTCAATATAGTGCATCTTCAAATCCATTTTTTTCTCACTACATCAATCATGATCAATATAATTTATTTTTTTTGTGATAGTTCATTAATAAACCACTATATCATGTTAGGCCAATAGTGTTCATTTATTGTAATTTATCACATAAGTTATCAATTATCTAATCCACTTCATCATCATGCGATCATTTATTATAATATTTTTTTGATAGTCTTAACCTATTTATATTTTACATTAGTTTCTCTTTCCTACCTACTCTATCCACCAATGATGACCATACTTCATTGTGAAAATAATCTGAATAACCATCTAAATCTATCAACTATAACATGGTTCAAATCACTCAAAATTATGATCTAGATGATTCCCATATCTTCAAAAACCTAGATGACAATATAATTTATATTCCTAACATGAATGGTACTTTCTCTAAACTTCCTTGATTCATTATTGGATTAATAAAATCTAACCTTGGAAAACCCCTTTAGGTAATCCTCCTATCACTAATCTTGGGAATGTTCATCCTACCAATACATAGACTTAGCCCATGTTAATAATCAAAATCCACATATTGATACATCTAAAATTATAGCACAAATAATATCTCCCAAAAGCTCTTAATGAAAAATTATATCTTATAAATGGAAAGTAAACCACCATCATTTTGCCTCAACATAATCAACATGTTTTCCCCCTCCTCTCCAATATTTTTGTGGGAATGTCATTCCTTAACCTCTTATGCATAACAAAATCCTTAAACATATTCAAAGTGAACCTTGAGATCCCTTTATTGTATCTATTGGTATTGGACAAATTTATATAACTATTCCATATGATTGGACTAAGGATCTAGTTATTTTCCTTAAATATATTGATAATCTTTACATGGAATGGTTACAAATTAATAAATTTTATACTACCAAAAATATTGAAAAAAATCTATGAAGGATGATTTAAAATGGTAAAAAAAACTCCCTTTACATTAAATTTTACAATTAGAATATTTAGTTAATGTTCTAGTTAAGTAATTTCAACTCACTGATCTCCCTAAAATATCCTTAGTCATTTCATCAATGCTAAGCAATTACTTAACGAATCCACTCACACCATTATCAAAAGATGGAAATCATTATCTCATAAATTAGATCACAATGTGAGTGCTGATAATCTTTTCAAACACTTCATCCCTAAATTTAAACATTCTTTTTAATACAAGGTTCATATATTCTCTCCATAAACTCTAGAATATGCTTTTTGATCAAGCCAAAAGACAATATTTTATCATGACTCAATTTTAACCTTCTCATAGTATCATCAAGGATTATTTTTGAACTTCAATTAATGAAATCAAATTTACTAATTCTAACTTTAAACCTCCTCAAACTAAAACATGATAAAAGTAATCATAGATTCGAACTCCCTTTAATGCACCCTTGAACATGTTATAAATGAGGAAGTAATTACCTTCATCCAAACCTTTCATTCACACTACCAACTCTCCTCACTTTTGGTATGATCCTAACAAATTTTGTTTGTTCCATGCCAATATTGGTCATTCTCATAAAACATGTGCCTTAAAAAAATTCATGGTTTCCTTCATGTTAGGAGATGACTTTTATCATGATACCATGATAAAGACTCATCATAATTAATACATTAAATCTTCTCAAAATATTTTTTTTTCCAAATCTATTAATCAAAATTTTCAAAAAATATCTTTTGATCCTAATACACAACATCCAAATGAATTTTTTTGAGATATTGATGTTAAATACGATCGATACTATACTAATTATCAATATGTGAACACATATACATTAAATTATTTAATTAATCCCACTCACAAATATCTTGTCATCAAACCTAATAATCCCTCCATTGAGGAACAACTTAATAAATATGTTATAACTACTCCATCATATTCAAAATCCACCACTAGTCATGATCTATCCCCACATGTGGAACCTCAACCTAGTTCCTCTATTCATAAAAAGAACACCATTTTTAATCAACCTAAGCCTCCTGATAATTCTTCTTCTAAACCTCATTAAAATTTTCTGGATGGACTTAATTGTATGCCTTACAAAATTCCACTCATTGAACTATTCAAAATTTCTCCTTATCATCACAAGTTCCTTATGAAACAATTGTAATACATAAAATAACCCCCATTTAATGATTCTAAGACATCTAATTTATATTTTTATGGTACCACACCCATGTAAGTTTACTTTATTGAAATGATTTCTTCTTCCACCAAAACCCACCATAGAATTTCCTAGAGATTATATGATTAATGATTAAATTATTTTTTGATTTGATGATACACCACTCTTTATTAAAATTATAATAAATAATACCTTAATAAGAATAGTCTTATTAGATGAAGGTTCAAGTATTACAATTACCTCTCTTTGCCTCATCCAACAAACTAGATACTCCAAATAAAACCTTAAATAAACTCACATTACTTATCATAGATTTGATAAAACCAACCAAAACCTATTTGGTTGTATTTAGGTTCCCCCCATAATTATATCCAAAATAATTCAAACCAAAATTATAATCCTTGATCTTCCTTTATCCTATAGCATGATTTAATACAGATATGGACTCATCATATGAGAGATGTTGCATCTTTTGGGAGCCAACGTATCAAATTTATCCATAATGGAAAGTGTTATAAACATGAAGTAGATCTAAACCTTTCGAGCATCCAATTTACAAATTATAAATCTCAATACCACATTCATATAATTACTCATATTAATAGTCTTCCTTTACTTGAATTTCTCAAAATACATTTCGATTTACATGTCACTCTTGTAGACTCTAATGATGATGAACCCAATTAATTATAAACCATTTTTAATACCAATCAATTATCTCCTTATATAGTGGAATGGCTTCCTCCTCTAATTCCATGAGATTAAACTATTCCTTTAGTTGATGATATTTTTTATAGTCCTCCCCCATGAAATGTATATGAAGATTATTACACAAAATATGATTTCACTTGTAATAAAAATGGAGTAATAAAAACCTTTTAATATCATTTAACCATGTGTCATCTTAATTTCAATAATGTAGGTATATCCACTACTTAAATCCATACTAAAATTGATATTTGTATTATTTATCCATATTATGATTATTCATACATCATGTCCCAATCCCAATCATGAGACTTGGATATAATTCAATATCAAAATACCTTATCTAAAATGAATGCCTTCAATTGTGATGTTCAAGTCATTCATATATCATTTGATATTTAATCCAAAGTAGAAGGTTATATACCCCTATAAATCTACCATTAAGAGATACTCCATGGGCTATCCCATAAATATTTAAACCTAAAAAATATGATCATATTCACTAACTCAATACCATTTAATCCACTTTTCCAAATGTAAACATTGTTGACCAACTTGATAATTTTCACACTATTTATCACTTTTTCGACTATGTCAACCAACCTCACATAGTTTAATCTCCAGTCTCCAAATGTATCAACCATAACCAGTGCCTAGTTAATACATTTATTTTTTATTCATCACGTCCAGTAACCTCTCTTGATTGATTTTATATAATTAACCCTACTCTTGTTATTTCTTAACCCATGAATGTTTCACCTACCGCCATTATATCCAATTATAATAATCATCCCTATACAATCAACTTAGAATATCTACTTTATGTTCAACATCCTGACATTACCTTAGAAGCTAAGGCTACTAGCATTAGACAAACACATTCTAAATTTGATAACTAAGGCAATCAAATTTTAAATCTTGAATTAAATGCTGAATATTATGGACCTATACCCACACTTCCCAATGATGAATATATATTATAATTACTCCATGGTCATGATCCTCAACTTCCCTAAAAACATCACAAGCTTAGCCATTTTTAGAAAAGAAGGCTCCTTATTTCAATTATTTTGTTTCTAGTATTGATCCTAAAATGCATCTTGTATCCAATTTTATTCTTTCTCCATATCATTTCTAAGATGGAAATGCCATTCTTATTGAATAAATTATTGCAATTGATTATGGTACCATGGGCACTCCTTGACCTATTTTTATCTATAAATAATTTCATCTTAAATAACATGATAACTATAGTCTCTTCTTAAAAAAAAGACCATGAAATTTTTGCTTGGTCATATGAGGACATTCTTAGTATTTATCCTAGTATTTTAGTTCACAACATCATCACATATTCTGATGTAAAACTCATGCATCAAAAACAAAGTAAATTCCCTCCTGATATTTTTGTCATAAAGAAATCATCAAGCTTCTGGATGATAAATTCATCAAACCTATAAATTACTTTAAATGGGTTTATAAAATTATTATTTATCACAATAAATTCACTATGATCATTCTCATATGTATATATTTTCATAATATTAACTTAGCATATATAAAATACAACTTTCCTATAACATCAATCAATGAAATTATTGATTCTATGGCTGGAGATGTAATTTTATCTCTCATAGATGGGTTTTTGGGCTATAATCAGATCCTTATCACTCTTGAATATCAACATAAAACTACTTTTGCCACTAAATTGGTAACTTATTATTAAGTTAAAATGACCTTTGGTCTCAAAAATGTTGGAGCTACTTATCAATGTGTAATGACCCATATTTTTCATGACCACATTCATAAAATTTTTATAATTTATGTGGATGATATTATTATAAAATGAAAACTTAGTAATAATCATATTCATTATATTGGTATCATTTTATCAACTCATCAAATACAAAGTTAGACTTAATATTTATGAATGTGTGTTTGATGTTACTTCTTGAAAATTCATAAGATTTATAGTCTCCCTTAGAAATGTTAATGTAGATACCACTAAAATAAAATATATATTCAACATGGCTATCTATCGTTCCATTATATATATATATGGATTCATCTTGGTAAACATAGGAAAATTTGATGATTTGTTCCTGGGATGACCTACCACATTTATTCAATAAATTCACTCCTAAAGAAGGGTATTTATCTTGAATGTATCAATGCATTTCAAAACTATTTGGATAACATTAAGTAATCATTATTCATCCTCCTAATATTTATCCACCTTTCAATGATCACTCCCACATCTTGTACACATCATCTACCCCTACATTAGTTGGGAAAATGATATCTCAACAAGATGAAATAGATTGAGAATGTGACATATATTAAATTAGTCAGGCTTAATAAATTATAAAATACTTTACACAAAATTAAAATTTGATTACCTCATTAACTATTTCACCACTAAATATCCTTGACATTATATGCTTTATCAAACTACTTACGTTATTGTACATTCTAATCCACTTTGTCATTATTTTTGAAAGATTTATTACTTAGAGATATAATTGAAAAATGGTTGTTTATATTAATAAAATTTAACTTAAGAATTTTCATTTTAAAATCAATTAAGTTCCAAGTGATTTTAAACTAAATTGTTTCCACACAGACACCAACTATTAATCACCTTCAAGATATTCTTCCTAATGAAGAGATCTTATATATTGAAGGTGTTAATCAAGATATTTCACTTAAATACTATTTTACTAATTTTACCACTAATATTGAGATACAATCCCTTGAATACCTTGAAATTTATATTTATAAAACTAAATCCAAATTTTTAATTAAAGAATTACCCAAAGTCAATATTGACTTTCATGAATAAACTTGGACACTTTATTTTAATGGTGTCAAATGTTTACAAAGAGCTAGCGTAGGTTGTGTCTTAGCTGACCCCCATGGTAAAATCATACTTTTGGATTTTCAATTAAATATTTTAAGTCACTAATAATATGGATGAATATGAATATCTCATTATAGGGATGCAAGTGACCATTAATTTTGATATCTCATATTTACATTCCATAATATATTAACAATTCATATGCCATCAAGTTAGTGGTAACTATCAACACAAAATTTAAAATCTCATCACATATCATCAAATTTATACCACTCTTTCCAAATAATTCACACCATTTACTATCGAATCAATCCCATGAGAGCAAAATGTGATCGTTGGTACTCTTTATTCATCAAAATTTATCTTTCACCCTCATTAAGCACTCCATGATTCCCAATTTCTCATTCACATGAGGAATTCACCATCTAATTTATGGTACAAGAATAATTCTATTATATACCACATTTACATTGTTAGTAATATATAAATCTCATGGTAAAAACACATTGTATAATTTATTTGGCATCATACTTATCCTCTAAAGACTTATTCATGTTAAAAATGAAAATTTGAAAAGAATAATACAAATAGTCCTTCGATAAGATATTATTTATTATCATAATATTGAAGGTACCTTACTAAGTTTTTTTAATTCATATAAAGTACCTTCCATTCTTGATCAAGCATATGGGGACATTTGTGATGCTAACTATATCAGACACACTATAACCTAAAAATTACTATGCATGGGATTCTTATAGCCTACTCTTGAAAAATATGCCATCACATTTTTTAGAAAGTGTAATCCTCTCCATATTCATGATGATCTCATTTATTCTTCTCTAGATGAACATTAAATCTAAGATTCTCCTTGGACATTTTCTCTGTGGAGATTATATCTCATTAGAAAATTACCTAGATCACATGATGTCCATGTTTTCATCATTAGTTCTACTAAATATTTTACCAAGTGGGTTGAAGCTATGCATATTCTAAATTTTATTGGCATCACTATTTAAAAAATCATTTTTAATTAAATAATATGTCATTTCAATATTCCTCACACCATAATTTCTTAAATTGGTGGGAACTTCTGAAACAAAGACATGAAATAACTATATGTAAAATTCAAAATCACACTAAAATTTTCCATACCATATCACCCTTAGTGTAATAGTTAAGTTGAATCCACTAATAAAATTATTAAAAAATAATATTAGAATTCTCACTTTGATTGGAACCTCAAGCTTTATCATTAACTTTGGGCTTATTGTACTAGCATTTGTACTACCACTAAAGCATTTCAATTATCATTAGTATAATTTGTTATGAGTATTTATTACCAATACAAGTTGAGTTACCTTCCTTGCACATGTTGCTTCATGACATTATAGATGAAGAGCTTTGTGAAGCCTATCTTCATGCCTTTAAATTTCTTAATGAGTGAAGTATGGTTGCATTACAACATAACTACCAATACAAAGCTCACACCACTAAATAACATTATAAAAAAGTCAAAGTTTTTTCTTTAAATGTTTTAGACTTAGTGCTTAATTTAGATTAAATCCATGGTAAATAATTTAAGTACACATAAAAGTGGTGTGGTCCTTACCTAGTCAAAGGAATGTTTAGACCTAGTACTTATACATCACAAACTAATGAAAGACACATCTTCAAAGAACTGACCAATGCTCATTATTTGAATATATTTTTTTTTATTAATTACATGTTATTTCTATATTTATAATATAGTATGATTTATATGCATGTTGGTACTTAGTCTTATATGTACCCTAGAACTAACATTTCTTATAGGACTTACTCAAACTTTATATTGTACAACATAACTTCAACTTCATTTATTTTGATGCCCTATGGTTTCTCTCTTTACACATTATCCTTCGTTCCTAGTTTTTGTCCTCTGATATATTTATCATTTGGTTTTTTTCTTGTCAAAGTAATTGGTTATTTTACTATCACTTTTTGGAATAATTTACAACTCTAGGTTTTTTAGTTTTTGAAATTCATTGTAATTCCTTAGATAGGACTAGGCCTTTCTCACATATTCTCATAAATTCACTTCATAAATTTATTTTATCCTCAATTTTATCTTAATTTAAAGATAATTCAATGATTGAGAGATGTGTTTGCATATACTTAAAGTCTATACTATTATTTTTTATTAAAACTCTAACAATATATTACCATGTCCTCATTCACATACACCATTTCTCATGATGATGATTCATGCCTACATGTCATTGTATGATATTTATTAAAACATTTTATTGTGGTTCTAGGCAACCCAATCATTTTATGTTCAACTTCATAATTTCCCCTAAATCATGTCACTCTAGGAACACCAAGGTCTAATACAAGATTGCACTTTTTTTAGAATTTATAAGAATTTTAGACACCATAGTATTTAAAGTTATCTTATCTAGTCACCAAATATAAACTCTCTTGTGACAGTCATGTTAGCACCCATGATTGGTTTCCTATATCCATATGGATTCAAAATTGAAAAAGACAAAATATTCAAAATCCATATCATACAACAAAAGGTAATTATTAAAATGAAAATATAGTTGATAATTTGGCCTTCCATGTTAAATATCAAACCCTATAGTTGAAAATTTTCTCATATGTCCCTCCAAAGTTTTATATGGCTACCTATATATTTTCATTATCTTAAGAATTGTTAATAAATCTTTATTATCATTGTTTATGGTTTCATTACATGTATTAGGGATTACTTTAGGAATCCTCATGTGATAGCATGTTATGGGTAATTAGATGATGTATTAGGTTTTCATAGTTTGTCCTTGGGTGAGAGGAACTATCTAAAGTGTATTTTCAATCCAAATTGTGTCATATATCTTGTTTGATAAAGTAAAGGTATTTTAGTTTAAATTAAGGTATTTGGAAGAATTAAGGTTTCTTGTTTTCATTATATTTTTGCTTGTATTAGCTACTTCTTGTGGGGCTGAACCTTATTATCAAGATGTAGGGGGATGTCCAAGTCATTTTTTAGTCTTTAAAGGAGGTATAATGATATATCTAAGATCATATTATATAGTATATTTGTAAAGGATGTTTCAATCTCTAATGAGCCCCTAAGGTCATGAAATGCCTTTTAAACATCCTTCAGTCACCATAAAATTCCCTATACACTTGAAAAGTGACCTTTAAGATTATATACATCCATACCATATAATTTAATTATTTATTTTACCTATAAATTCCCTCCTTTTAGCCTCTAATGGGTTCCAAATATGTCAAACAAGAAAAAATGTATATAAATGATGTTTTGTAGGTACTTTTAGGGCATATACAAACATGTACAATTAGGTTGGGGTCAGATAAGGTTAGAAATATTATGAAGGATTCCTTTTAGGCATAATATATGATAATCCATGATCATAAATACAAAATAAAGGGATAAAATACACCAAAATCTTCATTGAGCTCTTGGCAAGCTCATAAAGACTACATTTTAATGCTTAGTACAGATATCAGAGAGAAGTTTAGGTCTTGAGATATTGACCAAATGAGATAACTTGAGTATCCTTAAATTTAGTGTAATAAGTTATCTTATCCATTCCCATTCCTTTGTGAACAATTTTTAAGAGGTAAGGGGGTCAAAATGTACTATCAAAGCCTATGGGGTTAGTTTTGGCCTTTTAAGTAGAGGTATACACTTTTTTCTAAATGATTAAGATTGAATAAGTACTTATATATCATAATCAATATTATAAATCAATATCTAATCATATTAATGTTTTTAAAATTTATAAATGAGTACCACCCTTAAGGAATGGAGAAGTTGCAGGTTTGCATTATAGAGTTTTGAGTTTTTTGGTACGTTTAATGTACAAAATTATTTGTTATAACTCTTAGAAATGTTATAGAAGTCATCTATATTTGAAAATATATTAAATTAAGTCTTAAAAATTCCAATAATTTTTAAATCCTAACCTTGACCAACTTGAATGAATATGTCTCCATGCCCTACAGTCAAGAAGGTGGTGATAATGTTATTTTATGCTTGAATAGAGTGGAAAGGGCTTATTGAGTTTAACAAACATGCATGAGATGGTAGGGCCATTATAAATACTCATTATAGAGTTTATTCATCATTTTATGTGGTAAAGGGGTTTGAGAAGCTATTTTAATACAAACCTTGCACTAATGTTCATATATAGGTCCACATGAAGACCTACATACCTGTAGGTTCTCACTCTTGACCCAAAGGGATCAAAATTTTCTAGTTTTAAGTTTTATTTATCCTAGAAAAATATAGATTTCCTCCAAAATTGGTATGATTCACACATGTAGGATACATTCACCTAAGGTGTAAAATGGCTTCAACATAGGTGAAATACATAAGGAGTAATATTAAGCCTATCATATAAGTATAACATATTTAGGAATAATATAATTAGGAATGCCATGTGTGAAAAATGGAATGAAGTTTAAATGATAAATAAAATTCAATAATATCATAGATATGTTCCAAAAAATTTCCAAGGATCATAAAGGAAGGACTTCTAAATACCAACATTCAAATAGACAATAAGTTAGCACTTACAAGTCTGTCATGCTAGAATGGAGAAACTATGTGTATGCATTTATTAAAAGTTATAGAGATGTTTTGAGTATGAATCAAAATTTCAAGTTATTCATTTGGAATTCATATCATATGCAAAATTATCATTCTCTTCTAGAGATTCTCACACCAAATGACCTTCTTAAAATCCCTTCAAAGCATTCTCCCAAATGTGCAATTATAAGCAGATGAGGAAAAGAGGTTTGCAAGGATTGTGATGAAGCATTAGAAGTTTTGGAGACTTATATGATATTAATGAGGTGTTAAAACCCATTTAAAACCATAAATATACTTTAAAATACTAAATAAAATCATTCTAATGGTGGTTATAATTTAAGAGGCTGAATGAGCTTTTATAGGTCTATGTGTGTGAGGAAGGAAAAAGAGCATGTGGTGATGAGTTTTTGAGAAACCAATATGGTGAAATGAAGTAATATTAAAAATAAACCAAGTATAATAGGCAAATGGAAGAGTAAAATCCTCAATTTGTAGTCAAGTAGCCCAAAATGATCATCTACAAGTGGGTGACTATCAGAATGAGAAGTGCCCTCTTGTGGTGGAACGAAAGTGTTTCTATAAGTTTTTTTAAATTTATGAAAAAGATATAAAAACTATATAATAATTTATGAATTATATAAATAGTCAAGAAGACTAATGGAGAGGTTTGAACCTCAAATTTTTAGTCGAAGAGGTCTAGTGAGATTTTGTAGGCCTGTGCATGAACTCTGAAGAAAATAAGTATGTTTTGGGGTGAATATGAGGATGGAGGGATTTTTAAAAGTGAATAGGACTATAAAAAAGGTATTAATTATATTTTTATTAAATATTATTAATAAATAACCTAATTAATAAACCTCTATGGTCAATAAGAGTAGACAACCAATAAACCCTCCTGTTGAATTGAGAAAGTTGCATAATATTTTTGGAGACCATTGTAAATTGAATATATTTGATAAAAAAAATATAAAATTTTTTAGACATATTTAATGTAGTTAAAAATAATTTGGAATATTTTGGATGCTTTAAATCCTAAGACCTCTCTCTCGATCTAGTAAACTAGGTTTGTTAAACTAAGAAGCTACATTCTCATGCTCATAACTTCATGAAGGTTTTGCATATGATCCCAATGAATTTTTAGTATGTGGATAGGGCTTATGATTCATACTCATAGAATTTTTTCCCTCACAAAACATTCTATCTCTGTGAATCATCACTAAAATCCCAACCACCTCAAACATATTGTTTGCATTGTGCAAGAGCTAGAGAAAATATAGTCTTTTTCATGGAACATGAATGAGGTTTTTCATGGGGATAATTGGTGTTAGGAGGTGATGGAGAGGTCTCACCACTACCACATTTTGGTATTTGTAAGGAGAGAGAGGATTTTTTCTCTATGAACAATCCTTAAGAGATGAAGACACCTAACACCTTTAATAAACCCATAATAGAACTTGATGGAGAATGTGATCCCATAAAACACTCAAAATAGACTTAAATGACCTTGAATACCCATGGATGAAACTATTATACCTCATAGGCACCTATTAAATAAATAGATTGGATTGTGTGGGAGAGAAAACATAGAAAAGGGGCCTAATATGCATATTTTAATATTTTTTCATGATGTTTGAGTGGTTTGAACTCCTTAATTAGTTGAATAGACCTCAAACATAGGATGCTACATAGTAAAGAGGTAATTGATAATAATTATGTGTGGAGGTATCATGAAGATAAAAATATCAAAGGAATCTCTTTGTAATTTCTGCTTAAGAGATGACCTTGTAACTCCTCATTCAACCACTAGGACACCTTGTATGAAGGACACTATGCAACCAAGTCAACACATGGGGAGAGTTATGAGATAGTTTTTGATTATAATTCATGTTTGTAACTATTTATTGGATTAATTATTTTCATTATGGCCTCTCCAATCCATTTATATGCCATATTCTCCTCCTCTCTCTTTCTCGTGTTCTATAAATTAGGCTTAGAAAACCATTGTATAGATCCCTTGGTTAGGTATGAATAAAATCTACCCATATATATCTTATAGCCTTTGAGATAATAGGAGGATTGATTCAACCTTCTCCATACTAGTTTATAGTGTGCTCATTCATGATAGGTTTAAAACAATGGTTGAATTCTTTCTCCTTTTTCAAGTCCTTGTCTCTCACTTAGATGCTAGTGGATTGGTTGTATGTAGGTCACATGGTGTGTGAAGTTTCTTAGAATTATGCATGTAGTGTAAATTGATAGGTAATGTCTTATATCAAACCTTACATTCATCACCCTAAGGTTATAGGAATTTGGCATGGCCTCCATATGAAGTATTTATGCTTAGGAGTCCTTTTGGAGAGAGTGTGTTAGTGATCAACATTTGTTTTATCCATAGGTTTTATTGAAAGATCAATTATATGAGACCTAACATATTGGTTCATCACATATTATATTTTATATTTTTTAAAATTCCTTTCTATCCCTTTTCCTTGGAAAGATAATTAGGCTTAATAGTTTGATCTCAGATTTTACATCAATAGAACTAGCCCCAAATATAGAGACTCACCTTGCTCATTAGGCTACCCACACCTAGAGGTGATTCCATTGTATTATCTAGATGAGGTAGGTTTTGAAATCCCTACCTCAAGGGTATAATCATGACTAATAATAGTTTCTATTATGCTTGGTGAGACTATAATTTGAAGAGGTTGGAGCACTTACTATCAACATTTGGTGACCTCAAGGAGTTTTAGATATTATGGTGGCATATTAACACTTACTTTTCATGCCAAAGGTCATCACAATTTATTCATCTAAGGGTAAGGAAGATTAATTTTTTATTTGTCTTTGGATTTTGATAGAAGGAAGAAGTACCTCAAGTTCAGTTCCTATCCTACACCCCATACTCCTCATATCCCTATTGTTGTAACTATTTTCAATGATGTCAAAGGTCTAGCATTGGTGATAAAGGCCCCATTGCATTTAATGGTGTTTTTCATATTCATATCTTGGATAATGTGTGTTAATATTTATTTAATATTAACTAATATATTTTTGGTTGCATATAAGTCAAAATAGGGCCCATGCAAAAGTCAAAGAGTCACAGGGTAAAGATAAAAGAGGAATGGGACACATTTTCTCATGAAGAGTCATCTTGAAGAATTTCAAGAGTCACCATGTGAAGACAAAAGAGGGTATGATGCATTTTTCCATTAAGGGACACTTTGAGGAATATGAAAAGTCATTAAGATTAAGAAAAAAGATGGAAGGACACATTTGCTTATGAAGGGTCACCATGTGAGTTTTCAAATACAAGGATACAAAGGGTCATGCAATTTTGGCACCATTTTCCATGAGGATTGAAGGGTCACCAAGGTGAATGCTA